>JAQGAE010000573.1:0-33547 GCA_034696685.1 Julus scandinavius | reverse complement strand
ACCGACCGCGCATCGTGTTGCGAACGTTTGCAAACACTGTTCACAACGAATGCTCGGTTGGTGGCCAGCCACCTTAAGGCGCCAGATTTAAGCTCTGGTTCTCAACTGAGAGCGTGTGTTCAAACCCCACTCCTGACAATATACTTTTCTTTTTTTTTAATATATTTTCTGATGGTGTTCTCAAATACAGTGATTGTGATTTTCAGTTATAATCTATTTGAGAAATAAATGACTGGTAGGATTGAATTGATTTAATCGATAGAACGTTTATGGAGCCATTGCACATAGCGATCATTAATTATAGCTAATCGTTCGACTTGACTTTCACGTGGCGAATATTTATTCTTGACAACGCGCTATTAAGTTTGTCCTTTTATGAGACGATGTTGTCATGAACCTTGTCAAAGTAACGATTGAAGACAGCTCATGCTTTATTGTACTATGTTGCTGAACTTTTGCGAACATGTTGTAATATAAATTGAGCTATTCAACTTTATCACATAGTTTTTGTGATACCGTGTACGCTGCCTCCTTCGTGTTGTTTATTGATACACAACGTGTGAAAAATAAACAAAACGGTATTTCCTTGGCAACAGGACTTCAATAAACGAATTGTCCATGTTTAATTTAATACGTATCTATGTGTGACTTAATTGAACGTAAAATTGTTCTCGCCTTTGGCCTATGATATGAAGATATTGACATTTTTGGAAAAAAAAAGCATAACACGTATATTTTACATAGTTGATGCTTTTTATGACTTGAGCAGTACCTATTCTATATTTCTGACAATCATTTTTCCTTTCTCTTCAATTTCATCACATTTTTGACATTTTAACGAAAATGCGAGAAACGCCAGCACTGTTTTGTTAATAATTCAAAAATATATCTAACTATGAAATATATATGGGAACTATGAAATCTTGACTCGCGACATTTCAAAACTGCCATTTAAAAAAGTAGGTTTGTGTTTATTACCATTACGCTTCATCCAGACATTTCTTAATCAGGCAATCACTGATAACATGAACGATTGCATGGATTGCCAACTTCAAGGGGCTTATTAGCATTTCAAAAGAATTGATAAGGCAATGAAAGAAGAAAATGACAACTTCGTTGACGTAAATGTTACTTCGATTTTCCATAATTTTTGATTATGGGAAATTTGACGATTTTCGAAATAATTGAAATGGGTGAATCTATTTAAACAGCAATGCGCAATGCATGTAGTACAGTATATCGCAAAATCTTCAATTTTCAGTCTTGCATTTGCGGTGAATGTACTGAGCTCTGATTGATCGTGTACGGTAATGAATAAGTAAAGCGAAAATAGATTTAATATAAATTATGTATCTACATATAAACCATAGATTGCCTTTTTCACTTCCACGCATTACTTTCTTGAATTCCTTTACATTTGTGAAATTTTACTTTATAAAAATATCCTGGCAATCCATACGTTTTTATGATGTTTTCCAGCAGTTTCACAATAAAATAATAAGGTTTGAATTATATAGAAAAACATGGTGTTCTGCAACCTTGAAATTCTGTATAATGTAGTACTGTTTCGGAATTTATTTTAGTAAAGAACAAAAAATCTTATTTTGTCAAATTCTTTGGTCGTAAGAGGTTCCTTGAAAATTTAAAGATTGAGCCTTGAAAAATGCTTGATTTTTTTCCTCCAGAAAATTTACTAGACAACTATGGTTAAGGTCTTAATCTACCGTTACATTTTCTTCTGTTGTATAAGGGTATCATGTGGATTTGTCCTTTATGTAGAAGATAAATTTTAGAAAATTGTACAAACTCCCGCTGCACACAGGTTGAAAAACACTGCTTCAAGAACTACGATATATAGAACCGATGTTTACTAGAAAACAAGACATGAATTTTATTTTTTCCCGTGTTTGCATGAATACTTGCCGTTAACTTGATAATGTTAAGCTTTTCCTTACAAATCCGATTTCTCGTAACACATTTTTATTGAGATTTGTTTTTCCTTGTCTCGGTTTTCCTCTACACATTTTTTTTATGCGCATTTTGGCAATTTCGGAATTTCGCTTCGAGATATATACCGCAAACGAAAGCGAGAACGGATACGTTGTTTAACAATAGTAATATTTGGTAGGCTAACGTCCCATTAGGACTCCCTCTTTGCAGAAATGCAGCCAGTGAAGTGGCTTAAAATACCTCTATTTATATCACCCTTGAACGTTTTTGAAAACCCTGCAGAGACGTCGAATCTATACACGTGTAGGCGTATACATTTTAGTATTCTTTAAATTCGGATATTAAAATGAAGAGATACGGATACAGTGTCCGTTGGATAACTATGCTGTTTTACTGCTGCGAAAGAGGACTTTTTGTTATAAAACCACATTTTTTACAGGACCATTAAAATCATGTTTATAATTCTGAGCTAAACAATGTCGCGAATAACTGACCCTGTTTGCATGTTCAAAAATAACCCTTTACCATTAAAATTAAATCATGATGCAGACTTGGTGTTCCCACTAGTCTATTTAGGTTGGATAAGGTCTACAACAATGTTATATTATTCAAATTAGCACAACAAAATAATAAAAAATAACAGCAATCTACAATAAACTCCATTTATTTTATATTTTATAGCTTTCTTTTCATAAAATATCAATTAACAAATAAATATACTTATTAAAACTATATAGGAATGGTAAAATATCAACGACAAATAATACGAAGTTGTAGTCAACGTTTTTTTACGAGTGTTTCTATACAAATAAATATGCAACAACAACAAAAAAAAGGAAAAAATGAATATAAATAAATCGAGGGTCTTAAACAAATACTTCGTATGCTAAACGATTGTATCAAATATAATTTTTGATTTAATGGAATAAAATGTTCGAAATTTATTCGTTATTCTATAAGTAGGCAGACTCATAGGGGGTCAAACACTTCCGCGAGGATGTTTGTAATCATTTACGTCGTAAACTGAAGAGCTTTACATATTTGCACCCCGCAATGTTTATTTATATTTCTATCAGTGAGAGTGCGGTGTTTCCGTATAAAATTATAAAAAACAAAAAACTTTTCAAAAAACCGATTTACTTATTAATAGACTGTTTTTTATAAACTCGTTTATAAGAGACTTTTCATACAGGGTGACTGCTCCGAGGAACCTCTTGACCATTATTATCCGCAGTACAGGGTGTGCGACTCGAGACCGAGACGTATAGGGACCGGTTTCGGCCAGGACACCCTGTATTAAGGAGCCATTATTCGCGAACGTTGGATTTTAATTTGATGACAGTAGCGTCATTAATAAGCCTATGGGTTCACATATGTTTAACATGCTAGGCTAGGCCTATTATATTGCTCCGCAATGCATTATGGAAGTATACCGGGGCGCTATTGTATAGGAAACGAATAAACGGCAATCGATTTAAAGTGGATAGAAGCAAATGGTTGCCATTGTTGCGTGCGTATAGACTCCGCTCGAACAAAAATAGTTAAAAATCGGTTTAATTTAGATGAAATGGAAACGCAATGGCGACAATCTATGCTAGGGTGTATACTACAATTGTGGACAATTTGTTGAAGTTGCTCGAGTTTGATATGGGGTGCACTCCAAAACGACATGGGGCAATTTTTGTGATCCATAATCGCAATGCATTGATTCTAGATGTAAACTATTCCACATGTTATACCTTATTGATGAATCTTTCCGCGTAAGTTCTGCAGTGAGTCACTACAAAACCAGTGACGCCACTTTGTTATCAAGTATAGGTACGTGGTAATGTGGGTTTTGCAGGTTGTGTGAATATTAAACAGGATACGAGCAACTCGTGTCATGTTTAAGTTTTATTGTTCCTGACAAACGCGCATAATAGTATGCATGTGAGATTTGTGGCGGTGTCTAGAGCTATCACAAAATTAACTATCTAAAGCTCGATCATTTCCCAAAGAAACATGCCAGAGATGTCCAATGGCAGCCTCTTTCAAGTAAAAGAGAAAAGTGTTTGAAATTGCTTTCTTTTTCCAATCTATAACGCGGACGCTAATTTTTTTCTCAAAAATATACACAATGGCTTAATTACTCTTCATAGCACTTTTCATTACGATCAATTAGTCTACTCTGAATAATTACGCATCAGCGGGTAAGTACAAAAATTTCGCGAAAAGCAATTAAGATGGATTATGCACAACACTGAGCTTATGTTTTTGCCGCTTATCAGCTGAAATTCTGATAGGAGCTCCTCCATATTCCCTTTACCAACTTCGCATCTCCATGTGACATTTGTTTTTTTTTTCTAAAAAAACATAACATGATCAAAAAACATTTAGAATGGAAATTATTTCTTCTAGAATCAAGATTATTAAAAAAAATACCCTTACGTTATCGAATGCAATATTTCCAACGCTAGAGATAAAACAAATGAAATTCTCTTCCACAAGATATGGCTGAGCAGTTCATTGATGTGCATTTTAAAACAATCTATGCGTTTCTATGTACAAAACTCACATCGTCGGAGTAATCGCCGAAAACCTACTGCTGCATGCAGTTAAAAGGATTACAGTTAAAAATATTGCGCAATTTGAAACACTCGATTTACATTTCCAAATATTTAGCTTTTCATCGATAACGAGTTCGCTGAAAGACTGACATGCAAGTTTTGACAATTTTGGGTTTCTTCTGGCTTTGCGAATGCATCGTGCAAATGAACCGATTAATCGTGCACTTACTTACCATTTGAAACGTGTAATATCCTTTCATATTTTTCGATCCATATCAATTGAAATTCACCTTTCATTTATGAGCTGGTGACTTCGGATCATTATTGTAAACGCTACGCAACGCGTTTAATTAGGCCCGTTATTATTTATTTATTTTTTTGTGGAAAATTGAGCCGGATAGAAGCAAATAGTGTTTTCCACCGACCAAATTGTACACGTTTAATTATTCCCCTTTTTCTATCCACGTTTTTCGTGGTTCATGAAGCGCGATCGTTGCTGAACATGGTGGTCGTAAACACGGCATATTCCATTCGAATCGCGCACGCCATTCGATATCTGTGCCAAAAACGCACCGTTTTTAATCGTCCTTTTTCGTTCGGTTTTTTTTTTTTTTTTTTTTTCTCACTCGTCCGCAGTCAGATTTTTAGACCACATTTCGGAAATGAACGTTAAACAAATTGAATTTGCGTCGTTTTTCTCTATGCAATAATCCAACGCATTCCATATCGGCGTTCGTAAATCGAACGCTCTCTCGTGATGCATTCGGCGTACCGTTTCAATACGTTCCTTTTTTTCATTCTGTTTTCGTTTCGTATTCCAGAACGTCGGCGAATGTCACAATCTGCGAAGGAGAAAAAAATAAGATGCGGAAAACGTGTTCAAAAATGCCCGTTTAGGAGCGACGGAAATGCGGCTGAGGAAGGTAAGGTACCTCTCGTTTCTCTCTCTCTATCTCTAGGCTGCTTGCTGCTTCTGCTGATGCTTCTTCTGCTGCCGCTTTGCTCCGGATGATTTTGCTTTCGGCTTTGTTCGGTTGCCGAACCTGGGGAGCAGCAAGTGGCGATCGATCGATAGTGCGCGAATGAAGGGGGAGCCACCTGACGGCCATCACAAAATGAGGTTGCTACCAACAGCTGATGCTGCCAAAACAGAAGGAAAATTCTGTGGTATTCGCGAGACTTAAAGGAGAGCTCTCAGCCGTCAACTACAGCTTTTTTTTTGTGCTGACGTGCACCCGATTTTGAAGGTTCGAACACACTGTTCAAAGCAAAGGTGAACGAACTAGTTGCCATTTTGGGTGATGATCTATGCTGCCCTTGCAAGTCTGGGCTTGCAGTGTACATTCCCTCACACGCTACCAATTTGAAACATAAAATAGAGACAACCTTTGCGTCACAGAATGAACGTTTTTCAAATCTGTTTTCCAATAAAACCACCGCGTTATATACATATTTTAGCTACATCAATTCATTTTAATTCAGTTCATTACCCTATTAGTAAAAAAAAACAAATGCCATATGGCAAGGCAGGGGCCATTCCCATTTCCTGGTGAATGCTAGCTACCATATGTCTAATCTTGCAAAAATAAGCACCTGTTTTATCACGAAGCTTGGTCAAGGGTTTTTTTAAAGATTATGAGCAAAACTGCATATTTATGAAAAAATCATCGATACGATATTTGCCAAGATTGCATTTTTCATTCCAATAAACTTGATTTGGAAATCCTCCAACTTTTATTAGCCTTATTCCGTTTCAGCATCCCCTGGTGGGGTATGAGCCTATATCATTTCCATTGTGGTGTATTTCAGCAGTAGCTTTAACAGTCATTCTCAAGGCTCTTGCACCACCAAAAGATGCTGAATTACACCATAATCTAAACAATTCACACCTATCTTCCAAAGACTTTGTGGGCACTATATAAAGCAAAAATCCAAAGCGTAGTTTTCACCTTGTATACACTACAAATGTGAATGACATGCAAACAATTTATAAAAATAGATAAATGATAAATAAGTAACGTTGGAGAATCATTTGTGATGAGAAAATCTAAACAAAATTTAGAATTGTGGATATTTGCCTGAATTTATTTCCTAATTCATTATAGAATGGCATTTTGAGAATTGAAATTCACATCCAAGGTAAAATAGCAGAAAATTAAACTTATATTTTTATTATAATTTATTTTTATTACAATAGAGAATAAGCCATCATTTTTCTATTCGCACTTTCTTCTTTGATTGTCCCACATCCAAAGTTTTACTTTTTCGCTTGCCCTCCGATCGTTTTTCTGAAATGCATAGAAACTGTTAATTTTGGCCATTGCTACATACAATACAGCTTGCTATAGAATGTTTCATAACTTACCCTCGCCGCAGCTGCTATCACTCTTCTCTGAATCATCTTCTTCGCTTTCCTTCAAAATAACCTTTTCCTTTACTGCGGTTTCCTCCTTCGTCGCTAACCTGCAGGAAACTGCTTGGCACGTGATTCGGCATCCAGTCTCGGCCTTTGCAATTAATTTTGGAGTTTTATCAAGCTGAAAGAAAAATTGTTATGATTTAAACTGAATGTAAATAAGATGTAGGTACTGTAGTTAAAAGTAAACAACTAAGCTTCTTACTGCAGTGAAATCGATATCCCATATTTTAATGCTTCCATCACTCGACGACGATATTAGCCAATTCCTGTTCTTGGATTCTGGCGAAATAATGCAGCTCAACGATTTTATCCTAAAAATAATTGTTATTTTAATTTTATTTCCATTATCAAT
Source organism: Julus scandinavius (assembly GCA_034696685.1). NCBI lineage: Eukaryota > Metazoa > Arthropoda > Diplopoda > Julida > Julidae > Julus > Julus scandinavius. The sequence goes on along the minus strand of JAQGAE010000573.1, from coordinate 26,280 downwards.
GGAAAGAAATAAGTGCAATTATGCTGAACATTTTAGTAATTAAGCATACAATGTAACTTTCGTTACCCTGTAGCATTCCAAGCTTTTTAAAATTACCTGTTTGTTTTTGTTGGAAAAACTCCCAGTATGGCTTTTTTGTTAGATGCATGGAACTCAATATTTTCTCCTTCGCCACCCATCACTAACACATTTGCCTATGAAAAATTATCTTAAATTAGCCAGTAACATTGCCGACAAGTTCTCAAATTTAAAAAAAAATGTTTTACTTACACTTAAGAACATCAGCGCATTCACTTTACGTCCAAAATCAATTGAATGTATAATGCCCGCAGTCTAGAAACATTGATTTACGGTTAGCTAACATCAACACAAAATTGAGAAAAAAAAATTGGCATTCATCACGCTATTGATCACCTCAACGCTGTAAACATCCACACGATGGTTGATAACCACGGCATACGTGGTTCCATCCGGTGACCATTGAACGAAATCTCCAACTAAAAATCAATGAACATTTACAAATGTGTACTTTAATAATTCTAATGAAAAAGCTTGCTTGCTGATCATACCGGCTTTAATATTGGTGGTGAAAGCGGCGCGCCCTTTAATGAGATTCCAGGTTTTCAGTGAGCGGTCCTTGGCTAAACTTAGGGCAAGTTTTCCAGAGGGATGCACGGAGAAAGATACCACACCTCCCCTGTAACAAAAATATGTCCAACGTATCAATGAAATGCATAACAAAGCGATTTCACTTAACCCTGAAATGAACTACGTAATAAAAAGCGAAATTACTTATGGCCTCGTAACGTTTTGAGGCACTGCCAACTGCCAGGTTTAAAAACGCAAATTGTACCATCATCACTTCCGCTGAAAAGATGACTATTTTGATAGAACTGTAGACTATTAATTGAACCTGCAAAAGAATGAAATACGCCCATTTATACGTAGATCAAGAATAGGTATAAGTTTGATTACCACAAATATATTTGTATACTGCTTATAGTATTAAATATACCTTCTTGCTGTATAAGGGAACCCACTTCTGATCTTGTTCGTATATTGAACAATTTCACTGTCTCGTCTGTACTACCAGATGCGATATACTTGTCTGATACAGCTAATGACCGTATGCTGCCACAGTGAGTGTGATTTGTGAAGCTTTGCTCTAGTTTGAATTCCTAAACAAATACAAATTATTTTTATTAGTAGATGTAATTTTCTGTTACATGATTGAACTTGTAATCGATCCACATGGCGAAATCAAGTTATAGCCATCATCTAGGCTTAATACGTTTAAATGAAATATAATAACGCTGTCATGCATCTTACGTTATCTTCCTTTTCAACACGATATCCTATTAAAATCTCTTCGTACGTTCCCACAATAATTTCAATACCTATATCAGAACTCATGATTTTAATGAAAACTTGTGTGCATTTAAAAATCGTCTGAATGCGACAAAAACGTGACAGAACAGTGCTGTCGCTGGACAAAGACTATCATCCTCTTTTTCAAATGTACGGAGTCCTACGGGGCCCCTCTTCTTGGAATCCGTAGAGTTTCGCACGCTAGTTTGGTTCTGATTGGCCAAGCGGATGCAAATCGAGCAGAAGACGCGTAAGCCTAGCATTGCGGGGCTCCGTACAAATGCATTATCAATAATAAGAAAAACGTTTTTTTTTAGATAAAATTAGATGATTTCGTTAATGAAATTTAATTAAAATAATCATCTCATTTGCCCGTGAAAAGTAATTTGTATTTTAAAAATCTTTTAAGTATTTATTGTTAAAACCCCAGTGAATTTGGCGTTTACCATCTGGCAGCATTACTCTGGGACCGGTTGAAAAGCTACATACGCCACATGGCTGTTAATTCCAGTTGATTATTTCTGCAAATTCTTACGTGAGTCTTGTTTATTATTGTCTAATTGGAATAAAATGTGCTAATATAAGATATTAAAATGCTAACTTCAAGGTAGTTTTAACATATTTGGTTATAACATATGCCAAATCTTGACCTTAGATTGAGTTTGTTGCGTCAGCCATTGCATACTTTGACACAGACGTTTTGTGGTTACTGAGGTGCAATATTAATAAGAAAGGGTTTGAAAGGGGTTTTTCGCTTGACTTTGTCTGAGTAGCCAGGATGAGAACAGTCTAGCAATCCTTGTTGCAGCTTTAACTAGTTTTATATAATGAACACATTAGGCTTGAGCCAAATGAGCATAACCAATTTTTTTTGTTTTCATTGCAGTACATACTTTGTGCATTTCACAAATACTAGGTCGACATAATGGTGCTATCGTGCAGGTTTTACTCTCAGCGTTACCCTGAGATAGAGGATGTTGTTATGGTCACGGTACGATCTATAGCCGAAATGGGTGCCTACGTGCACTTGTTGGAATACAACAACATCGAAGGCATGATTCTGTTGTCTGAGCTGTCTCGACGTCGTATTCGCTCCATCAATAAGCTCATTCGGGTTGGTCGAAATGAATGCGTCGTTGTTATCAGGGTTGATAAAGAAAAAGGTAATAAAAACACAATTTTAAAAAAGAAATGTGAAGTTAAGCGGACATTTAAAGATAACTAAATTCTTTCTGTTTTCAGGCTACATTGATCTATCCAAACGAAGAGTATCTGCAGAAGATATTGCTAAATGCGAGCAGAAGTTTGCCTATGCAAAAGCAGTACGCTAACAACAACTTCTTTTCATTTAAAATCATTATAAGTCTGGCGATACGTTATATGTAACGGGTTTTTTTTTATTTTGCAGGTAAACAGCATTTTGCGACATGTTGCAGAGCTGCTTAACTACGGTGAAGAACAGTTAGAGGCACTGTACAAAAAAACAGCTTGGTATTTTGATGACAAACACAAGAAGCAAGGCTATGCATATGAAGTTTTCAAGCATGCTGTAACGTATGTATCATACCTGATTTTTTGTGAATTTTAAGTTTTATTATTGTTTAATTAAATTCAAATTTATTTCAGAGACCCTTCAGTGTTGGATGAATGCAATTTAGATGAAGAAACAAAGGAAGTGTTACTGTCCAACATTAAACGAAGGCTGACGCCCCAAGCTGTGAAAATACGATCAGGTAAAAATGGTTAATGAATTGCACGAGAGTAACTAGTCTAGCTAATGTAGTACTGTGAATCTGAAGCTGGTGTGACACTTTTATTTTAATACATTCTAGATATTGAAGTGGCGTGTTATGGGTATGAAGGAATTGATGCAGTCAAAAATGCACTTAGGCAAGGAATTGCTTGCTCAACGGAGGATATGCCTATTAAGGTAAACAAATGAATGATAATGAGGTTGATTGCAATTTCATTTCCATTTTTTTACTCTTTAACTTGCATTGCACTTTATTCAGATTAATTTAATTGCACCACCACTTTATGTTGTAACCACGACTACACTGGAGCACAACGATGGATTGAAAGCATTAGAATTTGCAATTTTAAAAATTGAAGACACTATTAAAGAAGCAGGCGGTGTGTTCAAGATTCAGATGGCTGTAAGGGATCTAGTTCATAGTTTTGAATTTACTGACTTATTAAAAATGCTAAAAATCACCTGGGAAATCAATTTGCTGTTATAGCCAAAGGTTGTCACTGATACGGATGAACAAGACCTGGCAAAGAAACTCAAGGAAGCGGAAGCTGAAATGAACATGGTTGATGGTGACGACGATGATGAGGAAGCTCGAGCACCTTCTGATGAAGAGAAAGACCCCGATGAGGCTGCTACGGAAGTACCCGCAGAAATACTTGCATAGGTATGAGAAGTTGGATTTATTCAATTTTCTCTTAAATTGTTTCTCTTTTATTGCGAATATTCAAGTTTTGAATAAATTAAACTTTCCTCCAAATATTGCACCTTTTAATTTCTATATTGAGAAAGACGAATTTCACTAAAAAGAATTTTTGAGTTTATTGCAACACAATGGGAGCAAATGCAAGTTTACTTTAAAAATTAGCACAAAAAAAAACTGTGGCTAATTGGAATCTTCGATTCTTATCACTACTTTTCCACATGTGGGAGACTTGGCTGCATGTTGATATGCCTTGGCAAAATCGTTCAGATCCCAAATACTGTCAACAGTTGGGGAAAGCTGTCATAAATAAATGTGAATACGAGTGAATATTGGTGTTTAACAAAATTGTTATTTCCTAAGTATGTATGAGGATATACCTTCCGAGATTCGATTAATTGGCGGATTTCGCTTAATGAAGCAGCTGTCATTTCTGTATTTGACCACCAAACGTCATTCCCTTTGATGGCCCTCTGAAAATGGACGGAAATTTTGATTTTTATTAAAGTAAAAAGCACCAATAATTTGTCCAGATCAGATCTGAATTCTCACCTGTGTGAATACATTTTTTAAGTGAGACAATATGAGTTGTAATTTTCCTTGAAGCGATCCATTTTCTGGATTTCCAGATGGATTCGAGACTATTGAAAGAATAATCCCATCTGTATTGCACAGTTCCTTGCTTTGTTCATGTAGAATGGTGCCTGCGGTGTTTAAAATTACATCAAACCTAAATTGTAAAAAAAATATGTTGATAGGTATTTTTTTTTTCGATAATAGGGTTGACAAATTCAAACTAAGATGCCCATAATTTATAGAATAGGATTTAAATGTTTGGAAGAATATGAAATGCTTACAAAACTTTAAGGATTGTTTTTTTGTTTTAGAATCCTGAACATTACTAAAAGCAGTTTGCAGCATGTTCAGCCTTCTTGTTAAATATATCATAAGCACTAACTTCTTCCTTTTCTGTAGTTCCTTTGTAAAATCATCGATGTCATGTACTATGATGTCGTTCACGCCCATTTTAATAGCCTTTGCAATGGCAGCCTTTTTCACGGTAGTCGTTACGTGTCCACCCCATATCTTCACCAGTTGAATGGCCAATAGCCCAACTTCTGACGAACCATCGTGAATTAACACCCTGGTGGTAAATATGAAGCGATTAATTAAGAGCAAGATGAATTTATAAGAGTGTTAATAATTTATTGCAAGATTTTAGTCAATAGAGAAGGGTATTATTATTATCGATGTCATAAAATTGTATGTAATTTAGGAAAACATGTTTACGTGCCTTTTGGCTTTGGTGAATGTTGGCCCGAGTTGAGCTTGTCGAATCAATGCGTGATACGCGACTGCTCCCGAATACGGTATCGCAGCAGCTTCGACAAAGGTTAGATTTCTCGGTTTGTGATCCACGTATTCCTTATGAATGGCAATGTATTCGCTCATATAACCTTGATGACAAGCTGGACTGATTGCCCAAACCTAAATGAAAATTTAATTAACATATTTTTATAGTTTATTAGTGATTTAAGGATGCAAGTTAATTTGCATCATTACCTCATCTCCTCGTTTAAATTCAGTGACATTTTCTCCCACATCTGCAACAATACCGGCACAGTCTCTGCCTAAAATCAGTGGGAATTCACCATCCCAAGCCTGAACAAAAGAAAAATATGGTTTTGTTATATTTCGTGATAAGAACTTAAATTTTATAGACAAAACTGAAATATTCCTAAACTTAGTGCCTTGTTTTTTAAAAATCATATTTATCAGTTTCCTTACCTGTTTGCTTCTTGAAAAAAATTCCCTCGCATTATTATACTTCCCAGAGATGATTTTAAAATCACTCGGATCAATGGCACTAGCTTTCACTTTAATGAGCACCTCGTTGTGTGTTCCAATCCTCGGAAATGGAATGTCGTCCATTAGGCATATCGCCTGCAATTAAAAAATTTTATCCCTTGAGTTTCCATCAAAGAAAAGAGTAAGGATAATTTAGAACTAAGACTATATTTTGCCGCAATATTGAAATCGCAGTGTGGCAAGTGTTGTTTAATTTATGGGTTTAGTTGCTGAAAAATAACAATATGCAATAGCGGTGATTCAAAAATAAGCTGATGACTCTAAAAGCCTTATTAACAGCTTCAGATAAACTGTTCATAGCTTTATTTTACTACATTGGCGCATGTGGTTTCACTTATTTCGGGTGTAAAGGAGCTTCTTTAACTTCACCATGAGAAAATTTACCCTTTAAGGACAAGCATTCACTTGTTGGAAGGAAATGCATGTGGCACAATGCCATATACACATATTGGCATTGTTTGCTAAAACCATTTAATGAGTTCTCATAAAAACTCTTGCTTAAGAAGTAAACATTTTGTATTTCTAAGTACACTTAACCTTCAGATATTAATGGGTTATGAAAGTTGTTCATTTTAGTCTCTATACAACATTATTATTACGACCCCTGCTCCTGCCAATTTTCTTTTACAATTGTATTTTCTATACTTTAAGCAGGTTTTCTTTGCAGCATGATAATGCAACATCCCTTTAGGTCAGAGCTGCAATTTTGTGCATTTCAGACGTAATAAAGGATACTGATTTTAAAGAGATTAGTTTATTACTTAAAAACATCTAAATGTCAATGAATTAGTAAACAAATAGTTTTTATTTAACTTATTTTTAAGAGAAAATATAAATCGTAATCAATTATAACTTTTAATTATTAAAAGGTCAATTTTTATGTTTTTAATCTTTTTTTTTTGTAAAAAAAAAAGTCCATAAATGAAAAACTTTAAACTGCTGAAACAAGCATCGAGTTTAAAACTACAATATTTTGATCGCAAGCACCATCATTAAGACTAGATTGTAGAGATATGGAAATAAACTTACATCAATTCCATCATAAGATTTGATTCCCAATCCTTTCATCCGTTGGTCGTTAGTTGGTGCAACCAACTTGTGGTTTGATTTGTAAAACTTTGTCATTGTTAAGCCAATGACACATGATGCAGTGCAAATCGTTGCCAGTAAGGTTTTGTTATCTAACGAAAAAAAAAATAAAAATTCCATCATCAAGACATCTGTTTTTTCTTCATCAAAATGACTGCCAGTGTTCACAATTAGTTCACCGATAAGTACTTACCACCCCAGAAGTCCTTTTTGAACAAGGGCATATTATCGTGAATAACGTCACAGCAATAGGCCAATTTGGGTCTCCATAAATTTGGCCCAAATTGAGCCAAAATGTCCATGTTTCGGTTTCTGGGTCGTCGTTCCGTCTACTCACCTGCGTGAAATGCTAGCTTGTCGGAAGAAGATTCGAGTGAGTAAGGCACACCCCATCCGGGCTACAACACCAAATTGTTTCTGGGATTTATTTTTGGAATAATGGTTTACTTTCACGGTAGTGCAATTTTTGGCAAGTATTCAAATCTGGGAAAGTAAGGCGACTGAAAAATTCATTTTAATGTTTCTAGGCTGTTAAAGACGCAATTCACATTCATTATGGTAATAGTGCAAGTACGTGCTAAAACTATTCCGCCATATTTTGATCTGTTTAGTTATGCAGGTTGAAAATTGAAGGTCGGATAATTATCTTTCAAGTACATCTCCATTAAGCGCCTATGGATCCTGCCATAAAATTATATTGTTTTTGTTTTTGCAATTTATGGACATATGCTTTTGCAATCTAAGCTTTGGTAAAGGATCATTTTACTATCTTGAAGATCCAAGTTAGTAAAAATAATTACAGCGTTTTTTAACAAAGTTTTAATGAGTTATAAACTTTTAATTGAAATGAAGATGACTGAACAATTCAGACTTTAAGCCAAGCATTAATTTTTATTTGTCAAATTTGCTTTTAAAATAAACAGTAAGTATACTTACTTTATGTTTGTTGTTGAGTATTTAATGTACTATAAATATTATAACAGTCAAATTAATTTCTCTTTATTTTATTGAATTTTCATGTTTAAAAATGCCGCTCTTTGAACCCGAGGTAGTTAGATAAACATAGAGTGGCACTTGACCACTTATTGGCCTATTTAGCGTTATAAAGCGCCTGGCGTGCCAGATGTTTTTGCATTCGATTTGCAAATGGCCGACTCAAGAAGACCTCCGAAACCCTGGGAACGTTCGGGTGTAAATAACCATTCTACAAATAATCCAGGACCATCATTAGGCCCTGGAATTGGCACATTTAGGTACGGATATATGTTTACCGAGATTAAATGCTTTAATATTACCTAATCTTGAATACGAGGGTGTATAAAACTCCGTACTCCGTAGCATTGAACAATCAGTCAAGTGGTTTTTACGCACTTTAGTAACAAGTTCCGAAAGGATTGTCTACCGCTGACCTTTTTTTATTTATGCTGTCAGATGTGCTTGACATTTTAATTTTGCACGTAAACGGCATCTACGTTCTACCTTCCACAACTTCATTATTTATTCAAATCCTCTCCACTTAAACCTCATGTACTTGGCTCATCTCCACTTGAGCATGTGTGTCATTCAGTAGTACGTCAATATGCGACCTTGTTCACCTATTTCTTTAAATTCCCTGTATACGCACAGCATCAGAAAATTATAACGCAAATTGCACAAAATGTTTTTCTCAAAATAAAAAAAACTTTGCTTCATATTGCCATAACATGTTCAGCCTTGGGGACCGTACGTATCCATGCCTGGCATCAATTACCAATAATGTTTATTGATTAGGATAAAGTTACGGAAAAGTATAGGTTATATTTTGACAAAATTACTGTAAATAAGTCTTAATATGTTATATAAACCAACAATGTTCTACGCTCTGGTTGCAAACTACTATGCTTTATGTTAGAAAATTGTCAACAAATATGTTTTTGATGCTGGAATACATTTGGGATGTATGGGACGATTTTTGAATCTTCATATTTATTGTGTGTCAGTAAGACTAGACAGTATTTTACATTATAGTTGTGAAATACTGTCATGGTATGAGCCATTGTTTTAATTAATGATCTATGTTTAAAAGACAGCTGTATGGCGTTTAGGAAACACCAAATGTCTGCTAGAGTATCTCTGTTCTAAATATGACATCGTTTATGTTTTTAGCAATGGTGAAAATGTTTCAACGACCAACCATTTTGTACTAGGTGGTGGCGGAGGAGGCAATTCATACAGACCACCACCTCCTTTTGGCGGTCGTCAAAATAATTTATCAAATGCCCCTCCATTGCCACCAAGACGGGCAATGGTGCTATCATCCCAAAATCAAGGTTATTCACCACTCTCCTATGGTTCTTACGGCTCCATGTACAGCAGTCCATTTTCATCGAACTTTGGTGGTTATGGAGGCTATAGTGGCTACGGACGATATGGCATGTCAAATATGATGATGGGAAGGATGGATCCATATGCGACCAATGACAATGGATTTATCCAGATGGCCGAAGAAAGCTCGCGACCAGCCTTCCAGTCAATTGAGTCCATCGTGCATGCTGTTGGATCTGTTAGCATGATGTTAGAGTCCACTTACAATGCTATGTACAGGTATGAATGGCAAGCCAAGAGGTTGGGGTGAATGGTTTGAGTTAGCGAATTGTTGAAGCCGGTATCCGCAATTTAAAAATGCTAAATGGATATTTTATAACTTTCAGTTCTTTTCGTGCCGTCATCGGTGTTGCGCATCATTTCGGTCAAATGAAATCTCAGTTTGCCCAAGTGTTCTCCGCACTTGCCATCATTCGCAGTTTGCGCTGGTTGTGTCGCAAAATCCTCTATATGTTAGGAATGCAGAAAGTGGATCCATCCAGCGAACAGGTGTGGGCTACCGTAACAGAGCAGCTAGGGAATGCTTCAAATGGTGGTCTAAGCGAGGGGGACATTAAAATGACAAAGTCAAACTGGCCGATAGTTATGTTCATCGTGGTGGTTTTTGGGGCACCTTGGCTCATTTGGAGGATGCTAATGTCTGTAGCAGGAATACAATCGCCGGATGTGGCTGGTAAGAGAATTTTAAGTGTTGTTAACCCTAAAATAGCAATCAAAGCAAAGAAAAATGGTAAATATTTTTATTGTTTTAAAGCAAACTTTTGAAATGCTACCATGCAAGTTTGTTATCCCTGACATCAATGTCTTATTAATGCAAAATAAGTTCTTACTTCAAACTTGCATTGCATATTCACAGCTAACAAGCAGTGGGTTTCTGGAAATGGCGAACATTTCATGGCAGTAGCACTGTATGATTTTGTTGGTGAATCTGTTCAGGAATTATCTATGAGAGTTGGCCAGTCCATGAGACTTGCACCGAAAGGTATGTAATAACTTGTAGGTGTTTACTAAAGACGGGTCTCCACCAAGGCGTACATGTACGTGTATAGACGTTTTTTACAAACATATGCAAAAAAGTTTGCCCTCCGGGTTTGTTTCAGCCGCCATTTTTTTAAATTTATGTAAATATCAAAATTGTACAGCTATTAAAGACATTTAATAGGTGTATAATTTTGATAGCTACATATATTTACAAAATGGCGGCTGAAACAAACCCGGAGAGCAAACGTTTTTGCATATGTTTGTAAATACGTGTATATACGTACATGTATGTCTTGGTGGAGACCCGGCTTTAGTAAACCACTTGCATTTAAAACTTCTGGGTCCAGGTCACGTGTAATGCTAGCTGATTAACTACTTGGGTAATCTTCTCGTTAAATAGGTTTGCAGCCCAAAGTAAGGGGATGGGTGTTGGCAACTGTTGACGGCAAGACCACTGGCCTGGTGCCGGCAAATTATATTCGAATTTTAGGAAAAGGAACAGGAGTTGTTTCCAAGCCACAACTTCAGCCGATGCAGGAACAGCAAACTGACCAGGCCGAACAGGCTGCGTGGCTCAATGCAGGAGGAACGGACATTGCCAAAGAACAGAAAGATGGAGGGAGAATCGATGTTAAAGTTCAAGTCGAGGGTCAAGCCCAAAATAAACCAGGTGACGAACTTTAATGGCCAAACAAAGAAAATTTCTAGACTCTTTTACGCAAATAGCTATTAAACTTCAATGTGCTCTAGTTGGCCAATGACAGCATCCAAATAAGTGATTTATGTGAAAGAGCATAGAAAAAAATTCTTTGTGAAAATGTTGACTACCTGAATGGAGGTAAAAACTATTCCAACAGTATTGTAAAGATATTTACTATCCTGTAATAATGTATATTGCTAACCTATTACTGAGGTGGAGATAATTTATATCATTTTAAGGTTTTATGTAAATTGAGTGCAAATTCTCTTTTATTTAATTGTTGTATGGTGTTATTGCCATTCAACGAGGGTTTTAGAAACAATTGCTTCTACGGTGCAGTTTGATGTGGTCAGCATTTTGAATACAAAATACTGTTTTTAATTGACATTTTTAATCCAAAGATGTAACAAAGACGCGTTTCATTCGTCAATTAAGTGTAATTAGTGTTAAGCTCTGATTAATGAGCAAGTGGCATGGTGGAAGCAAAGTGATATTAGCCAAACTGCTGCCTCATATTTCTGTTTTAAACTTGTTGTGCTAAAGGAAAAGTATAGTTTAAATAATATTACCGCACATTTCTGCATAAATCGTTTTGTCCAGTCATTTTTTTTATTAAAATCCTACTCGGCAGTTGCAAACAAGCACCTGATAAGGTGTGCAAAACAGGGTATTCACTAAGCCAAATAAGTTAATTAATAGTTTGTCAGGGTCTAAAAAGAAAGAAAATTTAAACTGACTTACACTTTGTTTATACATCGCTCCAGAATATACATGAAGTATCAGCCCTTTCAAACTATGGGTGGGTCCACATTAGTACAAATTTTGCCGAATACGACATGCCAAATTATTGTTCGTGCATGCTACCAAATGCATTGCAGTGTGGACAAGTTTCCCAGTTTTATGACTTTTCAACATAACTAATGTGGATCCACTCTAGTATATTTCAAAAAACTGTTTTCCGATAGCAATATCATGTACCAAGATATTAATATAAACTATGTTACAATACAGGGAGCAACGTAAATTTTAGGGAAGTAAACACCAGCCTCATGTTTTCAGGAGTTGTGGGGGAATTATATTTTTTAGCATAGCATAATAATAAAGTCAATGCAATATGCAGGTTCTGGATTAAAATGACAAAGGCAGTTTAATGTACTGTCTTGTCACTCCTATTTTAAACTGGAAACCTGTTAAAATACACTTTGTTTGTAAATCCTTAGTGTTGCCTAACAGAACCCCATTTTGTAGACACCAGAACAGACAAGTGTTCAGTTGAATTTTGTTACCTCAACTTGGGGGTTAGATATGCACAACTCTATAATTAAATTCAATAATTCATCTCATAACTCTTGATGACGTGGCTCACGATTATTACCCTTAATAAATACTCTTTATCTTTTATATTTAATTATCTTAACACATTGAACGCAGAACTTGTAGTGGTGGCAGCTTTACCCCAAATGGATCAAAATAATCTTAAGGATATTTTAATAATAAAACAAATTTACTTTTCCAGGCGTAATTTTTTTTATTTAAATTTACATGGCAGCGCTTTAAATGTAAGATTCTGGAAACTCGAAAGTCACTTCCTTTCCAGTCAATTTCTTGTACACTGCTCCAAATGTATCAGTCTGGAAAAGAAAAGAAAAAGTTGTCATATACATAATTTTCTCCTCACATCTTCCCAATGCAGGGATTTATTGTTTTTTCATACCTTATGCTCGATGTTCGTCATTTGATTTCTATCCAAATGCACTTTAATGAGGCGTGAACCATCCAACCTAATTCTGATGCGCTTGCCAACAATCTCAGCTGGGAAAACCAGATCTTCGAGAATGGCGTCATGTACAGCGGTTAGCGTACGGCTGTAAACAAAATAATAACGTTGTAGAAAGACCGAAAGGGCTAAATTAACAGACCGAATACAAAAGACCAATGGGAAAAATTACCTGCGTGGTCGCTTTTGCTTGTTCTTAATTTTCATCTTGCGAGTTGGCTTTGCCAAGATTCGCCGTTGGGCAATGAAAACCACGTGCTTTCCGCTAAACTTCTTTTCCAATTCTCTAACTAAGCGCATTTGGATTTTCTGGTAAGACTTCAGTTGAGGAACTGGCACGAAAATGATAATGGCCTGGAAAAATGTTCAGCATTAGCATATATACAAGTTAGCTCTAGTGGGTTTCGGTTTTCTATAAATGTGAACTTACCTTCTTTCCACCAACTTCTAATTCTCTAGCGCCTGTCATTGATAGTTCCCTCAACTGGGTCTTAAGGTCGCTGTTCATCTCCAGGTCGAGAAGAGCCTAAAATAAGTTAAAAAAACCATTGAATAAGAAATCACCAAAGAACTACCACGTGGAAATTGAGCAACCAGGTAATTTACTAAACTATTACTAAAAAATTCGGGGAAATTTTATTTTGAAACTACCACGTGGAAAATTCCTAGGAACATAAGTAACTGGTTTTACATTTACTCTAACATAATATAACAAGCGGAATCACATATATACACTCAGTATCACAATTTTACAGAATAATCTTGAGGCATTTACACATTCTTTGTCCTTATGTTATAAAACTAACCTGGGCAATAGCGGTTTCCAAGTCATTTGCCTGTTCGCCTTGCGGCTTTACGATTTTATGGCTTGCAGAATACATCTGGAAAGAAATAATAACCAAATATTAACCAATTTAACTTAATACGTTAACTAAAGATTCAGCTTCAGTGGGCTAGACATGCTAGAGAGCGTGTTGGCAGAAATCCCACCCACAAAACGTTAACCCCCCACCTTAAAAAATACCGAAAACGACTAGTACGATATTGATCATGAAATATATTTTTTACAATAACTACAGATTTCGTTAGTATCCCACAAACAAACATTAAACATATAAAAGGTTTAAAAAAGGCCGAACACCATCAAGTAAGACAATCATTTGTACAAAATTTTTCATCACGTGTAACAAAATCCATTAAATTTCTAAACCATCCGTGATTAAAATCGTAATTAAACAATCTAAAACTAAGCTTAAGGATTGACTATTTATCAATCAATATATATTTTTGAGTTAGGAAGCTTACTTTTCAAGATGTATAAAAATAACGATGAGAATATAGGATTGAAACAACGAACCTTGCATCTGGCGGCCGAAAGAAAAGGGACCAATTTAACTTGGAAATTCACTTGGAGGCGCCACTGTCTTTTAAACTGCTCTCAACTAGAGCGCTCTTGCTGACAGTTTCATCACACATGTCTTTCGTTTTGTTTAATTTTGCATTCTGGCGAAAGTTTTGCAGTATTTCTTTCAATTTTTCTCTATAAGAATGTCAAAATTTTACGCTGTAAAACAGGGCCATAAACCAGGGATTTATAATACATGGTTGGTATGACATTTACTCAATATACTATAATGGTCAAACATGAAGACTGGGCACTTGCCAGCTACAACTTTGCTGACCTTATTATTTACTGTAATTATTTGAAATTTTATCGTTAGTTAAGTGTCACATCTATATTTAAGACTATTAAAAAGATTGCCAAATGCATATTGCAAGCTATGTCTAGTTATGTCTACAGCATGTCTAATTATGTCCTAATTTTTTGAAACTGATTTAGCTGGTTTTGCTGTACTCCTATAAACGCTGTACAGAATTCATATTTTATAATCACTAATGCAAATTGTTTTCTTGCAAATACAGGCCTGAATGCAAAGAAGCTGTCGATGGCTTTAAACATGCGGTTTACAAGAAATTTACATCTTATGAAGAAGCGCAAGAATTTGTCTGTGGAGTTTCCTCTATGCAAAATGCGACAGGTTTGTCGAATATCTGTGATATTTGTGGAAATATATCTCCAGTCCCAGTAAACATAGCTGCGTTTTTGCAAGTTGTTTAGCTAATAAACGTGCATCTGTACTCATATATACTTTATGCGGCTCGTTTATATGGATGATTATTTTTGAAATTTGGACACATATGATTGAATTCGAAGGAATTAATATCCTGAATATGGTTCTCTAATCATCTGCAAAAATTGTATACCTTACTGTCATGACCAGCTTAAAAGCCTTTTTAGGCTTTTTAGTTGCTATTTAGTTGTTTGCAATAGTGTTTGAGCGTATTTAATTGCTAGGATTATTATATGTTAGGTATAAAATGAGAATAGTAAATGGAAAATAATAGCATTGACATAGGGATATCTGGAAAATGTAATTTTTTTTTCACAGAAACAGTAAACAAGTCTTCCAAATTACTGCATCGACCAACAAGTACATCCATAAACACTGAATGCACTTGTGTTTGTACATGTGGAAAATACCCTGGAATTAACCTGTCTTTGGTAAAAAGTATGGGTGTAAGCCAAATCGGTCTTACATTTCCACATAAGAGAATTTTTGAACCAGAAGTACCAATACCTACGCCTAAAAAGGCAAAATTGCGGAGGAAAGCAATGCAAGATGTGCACTTCGATATAGATTCTCAAGTTATTTACACTGATGGAGCGTGTGAAAAGAATGGTCATCGTGGATCTAAGGGAGGAATTGGTGTATACTGGGGTCCAAATCATCCTATGTAAGTAGCCTTAATAAAATTTCATTTTTTGTACGTGTTGTTGAAGAAATTCTGAAACTTATGTATTGGCAAGACATTAGGAAATCTGGCTTTTTAGATCTGGAAGTTTCGCTGCATAAATTACCATATTGGCAAGCACCCGTAAACGTTATTCATTTATATTCCAATTTTAGGAATATTAGTGAACCTTTACTTGGGCGACAAACCAATAACCGAGCTGAAATAATGGTTGGCATATAGATGTAAAGATAATTAATGGCGACCATGAAAATATTTCAGTTTAAATAGTGATTCATTAATTTAGGCTGCAGTCAGAGCCTTGAATCAGTGCAAGAGCTTAGGAAAGAACAACGTTACGATTTGTACAGATAGTAATTTTTTAATTAAAGGTATTTATTTAATTACAGTTTTGCACCATTCTCAACTTGGATAAATGAGTGTTTAACATGTTTAAATAAACTTTGAAAATACAGTATTATGCTATTGTTGAGATTGGTGCAACTGTTCATATTTCAATCATTTTTAAATTCAGTCATTTTATCTGATGATCTTAATGCAAACGTGCTCTTGGTATAGGCATTACACAGTGGATCAAAAAGTGGAAGAGAAATGGATGGAAACTGAGTACTGGCGAAGATGTTATAAATAGGGAAGATTTTGAAATGCTGGACGAAGCTCGAAAAGGCCTAAATGTGAAATGGGTAATTAAAACCTATCCTGTCATTGACAATTTATACAAATATCTACTTTTTGTTTTATGGAGCCTTATATTAAAAAGCCTTCATTTGGTTTCATGTTGTGAAATTCTTTCTTTCCTAGGTTCATGTCCGAGGCCATTCTGGGAATCCCGGCAACGAAGCAGCTGATAGACTAGCTAAAGATGGAGTTCAAGATCATTGATTCTCCAATGTATAGGCGCGTCCAGATGTGTAACAGAATATAGCATAGTAGCAAAATATTGGGCGTGCATATAGTGTGTGAGCATAATGCATCCCATTTTTTTTTCTTCCTCTGTGTGCTCCATACTGAACTGACTAAATCCTGCTACAGCTGAACCTCATTATGCGAACTACAACAGAATATCAAAATTTGTTCGTCTTAGCCACACTATCAGATGAGTGATCGGCGATCTTTCACTTGTAGGGGATTGTAAATTTAGTTTGTTGTATTTATAATTTGCATTAAGCGAGTTTGTCGTAATAAGGTTTGACTGTATGAAGCACTCCAGTCCAGACGTGCAAACAAGCGGTATGGTACGTTGCTTAGAAGGGACTTCCTTGCTTGATATGCAATGGAATTATGCTACTATATTAATCTGTTACATATCTAGCATTGACTTGTGTAGCTCTTAATCATGCAATAGAAATTTGTGTGCGGGAATTGCGCCTGTTAAAAACTTTATATGTAAATAAATGTTTTTGATATTAGAATTTCAGATGGCTGTATTTTGTTTGAATGTGGGGATTGTATTTCATGGGCGTCCCCGTTTAAAAGGATAATCGAGTTTCAATTAACGGATTTTAGATGGCGCTGCGATGCGAGTGCCTCTTTTGGCGGGAAAGTGTCAACAGGTGAACGGGTGTTACACCAGCAGCAAGATGCAGGTAGATAATCCAAAGACGCGTTATGTAAGGTGAGAATACTTTATTTTAATTATAAAACATGAACGACACGAACGTGTACAACAAGTGTATCACCTAAATCCGTTATATGCAGGACTTTGGAGGAGATACGAGCAATAATAGAGTTCGCGAAGCTGGACGAGGAGGATCTGAAAAGTGAAACTCAGGCAATTTTCTTCAGTTCTGCCGTCAATGATAATGACACCGTTCTTCTCGAACTGGATAACACCTTACTAGATTATGTAACGGAAGGCAACAGGTAACAGCTAGTAAATCTAAGTGATGACTATATGCGAACAGAAATCAGCATTATTTGACGACTTGAGCATGTTGATTTGTTGCTTTTATCGGGTGACAGTTGTCTCTTGTGTTGACACTTCCAAGCCAGTATTTTTTCATAGCACATTTTTTGTCCCACCTGCAATTCGTGGTTAAAACTGTGGTGAAATCATGTAGAGACCAATTGTTAGCCTGATAGTAGTAAATCTATGGCCTAAATGTTATGCAAAACTGGTTTGCCTTTTATGGGTCCTTAAGTATGTAGCTTCCAAGGTTATATCTCTATCTAAATTACTTACAATTTTTTAGAATCTGTACAATTTCAGACGTATTATGACATTTTCTCTTTCACCATAGTTTAGTAATTCGTGGTGCAAAGGATGATCATGCCGTCATTTGCACCAAAGAGACAACGTATGCCGTTAAGGAAGCCGAAACATCCAATTCTTTACTACTTTTTGAAGATATATCTGAATCTAATGATATCACAGAGACCGATGAACGCAATATAATTACTCGCGAGGTGCGTTTAGCAGCATATTTCTTAATACCATTCATTATTCTTAAACCCTTCTGGTAACAACTGACCTTGGGTGCCTTTCGGTGAACGAGTTTGGTCATTATTAATTTTATTTTTAATTTCCCAATAACGAATTAAAAAAAAAATAATTTGCAGATAATGGGAGTGTTTCACACGTACCTTGAATTGAGCCCATGCAGACCGAGGTTAAAAAAGCTTAAAATTTTGCTGGACGACAATCCTTACCAAGGCTTGGAATTTGAAAAGGAAAACTGGAGAACTAAAGTAAGTCTGTAATATTAAAAAGGGCAATTTGATGCTTGCTGGCCGGCAATTCTAAAAACTGGAATTTAAAGACCATATTTTTTTAAAATTAAATTTTTTTTTTATTATTTCAGTACACTTTCCTAGACCTGTTAGATGAAGTGCAAACCAGTGAAAAGGAATTAATGCATGGACTTCGACAAATTGAAGCTTTTGATATAGATGGTAAAGCTTCACTTAACCTGAAAAGTTATTCTCTTACTACAAATAAATTTAACGCTCAACTCAGATAAGTGGTACCACATGATTATTTTCAAGTGAATTACGATTTATTTTTCAGGTTGTTGGCGTTTATTGGAATTTGACTATAAATGGCGAGTCGTGAACCATATTATCAACTTTGTAGATGAAAATTCATGGAGCTACGATGTCGTCATAAAACAGCTGACGCTCTCAACACTGGGAGAGTTAGAACCGAGCGTTGTAGTTAAACAATGTTTTGAATATTACGCCACACCATGCTTAAAACAAAATCGTAACGGTAAGTGTTTTTTGCTCTTTGTGTTTGAAATCAATCTGCAAACGTATAAAACGTGCTAAGTTTTTCATCAATCTTTTAATTTAGGACATGATTTGTATCGGTTGAACGAAGACAAAATTTGCCGTCTTTTTGCTGAGGTTATGCTTCGTCAAACTAGCAGAGTAAGTAACGACGAGTACTGATTTTTTTTCATTTGCACGAAACACTTTAAATACGGATTGCACCGAGAATTAAGTAATGTTTGAATAGCTTGGTGTGATTTATAACTGTAATGAAATTGTTGTGCTTAATTTTTGTGTTTTCAATTACTTAATTTAAGTTGACACTGATAAATTGAACGCTTGATGTTTCCATCTTTAGTTCAACTTGCAAGAATTTCTCGAAGCTTGGGCGCTCAGCGTGCCAAATGGCATGATTGCATCTCTACAACAACTCGAGGCAAGCTAACAGGTTATTATTTTTTTTTTTAAAAATGACCAGGAATTGTTCTTTTATATATCGCTATTTTTGATTTAAGGGATTGGCTCTCGTCGATCGTAACTCTTATCCCCAAACTATAAGCCATTTTCCTATTTGGGAGCTGCCAGAAGGCATCGACGAAAGGTAAGCAAGTAACTTTTGATTTACACAAACCTTTTAAAATGTACTTTCTCCAAATTTAGAAAGGAAATCGTATTTTTGGCAATATTTCTTAGCATTGTTCTTTGTTTATTTGTCCTTTAACTGGACATTTTTGGTTGTGTTATGAGATTGTATGAAATTTTCTGCCGTAGGTTTATACGATAATAATTAAAATAAACATAGTTAAAACTAAGCACTTTAGCATTTAATGAAAATCAAATCAGTTTCACTTCAAGGTGTTAATAGCGCATATCATGATTTGCTCTTCAGAAGTTAATACATTTTGAGTGAGATATGCTGAAAACTTTGAGAACTTCACTGACCATGTGCTGTTATCTTCCACGTAGTAAGGTGAACCCCTCATAACGTAGAATATAGAAGCAAAGGACGTAATTTTGGAAATATTTTTATTTTGCTGTATGACGTCAGCAATGAGTTTTGAGCCAAGATTCAGTTATGCCATAACCGGAAATCGTCTTCAACGTTTTCTAACATTGTTGACAAATTTAAAAGCAAATTTTGGCTTTAAGCTAAACTTTAAAGTTGGCGGTCGGTTTCACTTTGGATTCGAGCACCACGGTTTGTTTTTGGTTAGTCACGACTGTCGACGTGCCAATGTGCTGCGTAACAAATCCGTTCTTCCCTTTACCTCTCTTAAACTTCTTGCCGATTTTCGTTGGTCTATAATCGATGATGAAGTTGGGGGTAGTTGGCGATACGTCAGGGCCGTTTGAACTGCTTGCTACATCATTTTCGATGGAAGACTGAGATATGCCGTATGTGCCAGCACATGGGTCTACGCTATAGCTGGTGGGGGTTGGAAATGCACCGTTGGCGTTGGAACTCACAGATGCATCGTTGGCACAGTAAATGTGACAGTCTGGAGGTAAACCGTATACGGCAGTAGCGTTTCCGCTCGTCGGCGAGGGGCCATAGTCCTGCATCGGTGGTGAAATGGAAGGCGATAGCATCCCGCGTGCACTGCTCACTTGAGGCCTTGCTGGTCTTCGATACGCGGTGAAAAACTGCTTGTAGTTTATGCGCGGTTGGTCTTCGAAATCCTGAAACTGGGTTGTGAGCCCGGTATCCATTGCGTAGCTCCATAGGCAACTCTTCATGAAGGTGCGCTGGAAGGGCGGCACATTGAGGAGGATGGTCAGGAGGTCGTTGTTGTGCATTAGGCACTTGAGCTGTTCCTTCTTGGTTAGCAGTCCGAAGCGGACGGCGCCCATCAACACTGGGGTGTAGTGCTTGCGTTTCTCGGGCTCGAATTGCAGCCAGGCGTAGGCAGCGCGTAACACGTTCCGCTCCTTGGGCACCCCAAAATAGTCGCTGCTCAAGATGTGCTGCACTTCGTCCAAGTCCAGCATCAGGAAATCGTGTTTCTTCATCAGGTTAAGGATGCAATGGCCCACCAGCAGCAGAAACCTGTCGGCGAAATCGGTCTCGCCCAAATTGTGGGCTGTCCGGTGGAACTTGAGGGCCTCTTCGCCCACGCCCAATGCATCTGGATCTGATGCCTGATTGATGTTATACACGCTGACATCAGACTGTGTGCTTCGCTCTTCATCCTCCATCTGCTGCGCCAGTTTGTCGAATTGCCATTGTAGGTAATGTTTCACACCTGAAAACAGATAGTCAAGCATGTTTTGGTTTTTTTTGGTTTTTTTCTGCATTATAACTCTCGGGTTGATTCCCAATTTCTCTCATCAAAACCACTTCAACCACGTTAACTTACTGGCTTTTGGAATATGGATTCCAGGCGGATCTTTTGTAATCGAAGGTGGATGCGAAGGAGACTCGTCTGGCATAAGAAGTTCCTCCTCTGGCCCAAAACTCTTCTCGTACGGCTCGAGAGCCTTGTAAACTTGTTTAACGGTTTCCTCCGATGGGCTTCGGGCGTTTCTCAAGGGTTTGTCTTTGCCCAAATTGCACATTTTCCTCAGCATCATACAAGCTTTCATTCTCGTCATTCCTTTCATTGGTTTCAACTCTTTTTCTGCAATTTCTTCCTCGGTCCCAGTTGGCAGTGCATCGTCGTCCACCATAATGTATTCGTCCATAGGATGGTATTCCTTTGGATGCCTCCCTGATGCGACAGTGGATGTTAAACTTGTAGATTTGTCGGGCCCTCCTGTTTCCTTCAGGTCTTTGCGCGACTTTACGGACACGTTAAACTTGGATTTACGAGCTACCAATATGGCGATCTCAGAGTTATGGTGCACCAACTGTGAAGAGATGTTAAAACAGTATTTGCATTTGAAACGTTGTTTTTGTCCGCGATGCGGGGTCGATTATTAAATACGGTAAGCAACCGGTTAAATCGACAACTGGTTTATGGAATAGAGAAAACAGTTGTCAATTTGGTATTCAATTTTTAAGGTTTCACGTTAAACTGCAATTAAACTATATATTTTTTTTCATCTGAAGTTACTGTTTATTATTAATAATGTGCACATTTTTGTATTTTATAAACGCTCGTTGTTAATAATTCAATTTTAATTTTATTCAACATATCGCACTTGTATTTCTAAAGCTACGTATCCACCAAAAGAAATATAAACGTAAACATCAAACATACACAAAAAACACTAAAACAATGTTTTCAGCATGTTTTTCCAAACATGTGTTGCAAATTCCTTTGATCCGGACCGCCTCTCGAGCGATCGCTACGACACATCAAAAAACATCAAAATGTGGGGGGAAAACATCGGTTTTCCCCACATTGTTCGCAAACACTTCTGGACACATCAATGTTTGTTGTGTATGTTTTTTTGTGTGGTCACAAGTCAAAAGCACATAACGAACTTTATAAATTAGCCACTAAATGGCACTTGTTTATTTGATTAATACATAACTTTCTGTTAGCTTCATAAATAGTTTGTTTTACTTTTTTTTTGGAAAATTTACTTTTTTCAGTATTGTCATCTTTTGTCACATGTGCGATATGTTTTGTTAGTGAGTTTATAGTAAAAAATACGAGATTAGTCGAACAGCTTAGGACCCCATTTGTGTTGTGAATATGCCCTGTCACGTGATTGAATAAGTGACAAAAGGTTGCAGCACATTCACTTCCGACCTTTCAGAAACTTTGACATCATTTTCCAATATGAAAAGACAATTCCGATATAAAATTGATTTTCAACGTTTTTCGGACATTCTGTAAACGTTGCACGTTATAAGCATATGCATGCATGTATATATAGTCCCTAATATGCAAATTAGTAAATAATAGCTTATTTTTGCAAGTGATGTTCGGTGTTCGTCAGCAAGATAAATAAAAAGCAGAATAAAAAGCGTTGTGTTTAGTACGCTAGAGATTTCAACTTACTTGACCCCTGTGAACGCGTAAAAAGTCATCTTCAATTTTGGCGAATGGAAATATAATTGGCCCGTCGCTGCCTTCTATCATGTCATTGGGCTTATTGTCCAATCTCTTCAAGGATGTTTTCGCCATGGGCTCCTTTCTACTTCTGGTTGCGGTATCCGCTTTAGAATCCATTGTAAAGAAATAGAAAAAACAAGATGCAAGCAAATAAATTAAAATTCAAATTTCGATTAATTCTTTTGGACGAGGCACAGTTCCTAACATTAATTCAAAACTAGAACAGCATCACGACCATTTTTAGAATGCTAGAACGTGTTTTCAGAGCGCGTGCGTTCTTAATTAAGTGCAAGGTGTTCCATCTTCATTGTTCATTTCATAAACAAGAAAATCTTGCGATTATGTTTTATCATTGTCGGAAACTACGCAAATACCATTGGAATATTTATTTCCATTCTGAACGGATTTAATAAATTTGTATAGCTATTGACAAATTCCAGCGTTTTTGTTATATTAAACATCTGAGATTTTTGCTTGCTTTTCGCCTACTGAAATTTCGCGAATTACATTTTCCGTTTGCACTACCTTCTTCCTTAACCTTTGTCTTTAATCATTCAAATATATCGCTTACATTTTAGCGAGATTAAAATGCTGCGATGCTCGAGGTCTTTATTTATTAATATTGGAATGGATTTTATTTTTGTTTAATTAAAGACGGTGGAAAATACTCATTTGCATAGAGGATGTTATGACGTTTCTCTGCAGTGCAAGTTGTATGTTTTTCACTACCTGGTTTATGGATTTGTGAATTGCATTCTAAATAAAATATATGTAGTTATGTTGATATTTAATTTGCTTCACAAATAAATATGGGTCATTCCTAGTTTGTGTACATGTCTACATACAACTGTATGTATTCAATTTTCAAAAGCACTTTTATTTCACGTTGGTATATTACAGCTGTCAATAGAACATCTGGAGGAAAATCAGTTTGGCAAATATTGATATATTCATTCATGAAAACAAGCTTTTGCCATTACATTTATAATTTATATTTAGGTTAAATGTAATGAAATTCCACGCGGTCTTCAATCTATACCTACTATTTCAAATCCCAGAACTATATAACATAATTAATTAAGCAGCTACGCATATTAATTATTTGCAAAAGACCCTTTACATACTATTATATAATTTTCCTTTTCAGATTTAATTTCTTGTTTCGTACCAGATGTAAATGGAGTTTCGAAGAGATTCGTCCATTTGTGATGTAAGTTGTAATCTGTATTTACTGCTTCATTTCGCAGAAATTTAGCAGAAATGAAACGTTTTGAAAAAAATAAAAAATGTATAAATGTAGGCACATGTTTTCAGAGATTATAACCGCTGCTTTCGAATGCTTTTACTGTATACTGCTGCTTTTATGTAGCCGCCTTTCATCCCTGATCTGCAAGTGTGATAGCATCAATTTCAAAAATTGTATTGACAATTTGCAAAGTGGAAATTAGTTCCATTAGAACCATCATTTGTGGTTACGTTTGCACATGTTTAAATTGTTTTCTTTAAACCTCGATTTCAGAGATTTAGCTACAGACAAACTGGATGTCAATGGATTGCTGACGAAATTTGCAAGAGCATCAACACTCAATGGCGTGCGTTATTATACTCCCAAACGACCGGTTACGTAAACAAGAATAACTGATGGATAAATAACGTATGTAATCGATTGATAACGTGTGTATTTTATATGCTGGTTTCCATTCCCCACTGGTGTATGAGACGTAAGTGTATATAACAGTCAAGTAAACCAAACCCCTTTGGAGTGATCTTTAAGAAAAGAATTGCTACAACATTAAATTCAATTCAGTACCCTACAGTCAGCAAAGAAATGCCATAAGGGAGGACGTTACGAGTTCTATTTTACTTTTGCTTTAAATTATTTTAAAAATTGCTGTACAGACAGCAATTTGGCTGTGTTATCACTGTGTTCGATTTCAACCGACTGGGCGGTGGTCAATTTGGATGCAAGTTTAATATTCTTTATGTTTTTTATACAGTGGAGCACTAGAGCTTTCATGTTTTCTTTACGTTATTTTATACCTTTTTATCATCTGTTTACATGTCGTATAAATACATATTCAACTTGTTTTTTTCCAATATTTTATTATCTTTTTTTAGACACTGTATACTTAGTTAAAACGTTAAAACACGCAAAACTGTTGTAAAGTCGATGAGTCGTATGTCTCAAAGGTCGCTAGTCGACGACTGGCTGTATATATGCAAGTAAAGTTTGTATTTATGTGCATAACAAAGTGTTGTATTATTTCAATATATTTTTTACACAGCGCAAATCAATCTGTTAATAAAATCATTCAACATAGTACTTACACATTGTGGTTTCCAAAGCCTCTTCTCCTTTGGCAGTATATACTTATTTGGTCACATTTACTATGCGCTATGTTCTGAATTGGATTTTATATTGCGGCGGTTTTAACTGTTTGCAACGACAACCACGATAATTTCCCGAGGCATTTTCCAGAGTTGTCGTTCCAATAATTTAGCAAATACACTTTTGTTCTTCAAATAACTATTTGAAAATGTGTTTAATTTTTTATGACATAATTTGTATTATACAAATGAAAAAAGCTGAAATTTTACATGGTATATTGGCGATGTCTTTACAGGTAACTGGTCAAAAGTTTCTTCAAAAACGTTTTGCTATGTAGCCTTAGATTTAATTTTTGTAGTATTTGATAAACATTAGATTACGTTGCCATTATTTTGAGAGAAAAAAATTATCAGGCTAATCATTTTGTCATATTAGATTTTCAACTATGACGCAGATTTACCCTTCTTCAATAACATTCTTCGCGTTTTACATACCCTCTCTTCTTTATTTGCAATGTAAAAACGATCCAATTCATTTAGTTCAATTGTATAGTTATGAAATGCCGACTTTCTGCCCACATAGTATCAGGATGAAGCATGCAATAATCAAATAACGAATACAACTTACCGCTATAGTTATCTGCCTCCACATTGAAAATAAGTTCAAATGCATTTAATGGTTGCTGAATGTTGGTCGAATATTTCAAATAATATGCTTTCAAATAAATTGCTTTCAAGTAAACTGTCCTAAACTCTGCTTGCTCTGAACATAAATTATAAAAAAGCAAAGCATTTCACAAATCTGAAAATCTTTAAAATTCAAATAAATCACCGTGATTCTGGAAAGGACTGTACGATCGTACGAAAGAAATAATATTAAACGATTTTTGGTATTTGCATTTTTACTGATCTTTAATGCAGGTAACTTAGTAATTTCTTCAGAGTGCTTACAATCTGTAGTGATCCATATTCAATCTTGCCTTCATTTCGCGGCTTTTGATGGAAAGATTCTCATTTTTTAATCTCGAGAAATCTGAGATATTAAAATAAAATAACACAGAAAGTAAGGCTAAATCGAGTGTGTATTTTTAAGAGGTAAGGAAACAATCTTTGTAAAATGTGCCGAATATACAGTATTTCACTTTTTAAAGTTCGTTTCTATATTTTGGCTATTTCAATAATAGCTTTTAATATAGGGGAGAACGGGGCACAGTGGGTACACTTTTTAGAACTCATTTTTTGTGGAAAAAATATTTAACTTGTAGCATTTTAAAAGAATAACACAGTAATATACAAGCCTTCAGGATCTGTATACATTTTGTC
>JAQGAE010000572.1:0-33600 GCA_034696685.1 Julus scandinavius | reverse complement strand
ACAAGTTTTATCGGCGATATATGGAATTTCGACCAACCTGACATTGTTGAAGAGGTAACCAGCATCACCTGTGGATCGACAACGAGAGTAAAGCAACGTACTTTTAAGGGGAATTTTAGTATAGGAACTTACATTAGGATTTCCTAAAATAGGCAATGTTTGACTGTACAAATCGCCAATAACCATAGGTAAGCTGCAAGCTCATTCCGTGGAATTTTACACTAGATTCTGCAGAAGTGTTCGTCTACTTCTCATAAAATTGCAATTATACTACTTAAAAATCGTGAACATGAGTAACCATATGCGCAATAAGACTGGTTTTGATTTTTAAATGTTACGATACTCGTAAGAAGTATTTTAAATTTTGTGTATTTTAAATCATGTGATTGCCCTGAAGATGGGCAATCACATATAGCAGAAGAGCTTTGCAGAAATGCGGACGTTTAGGGGTTTTTACGAGCACCTATAGAATGATTTGCACGATTTCTAATCAGAAATGACCAGATGACCAGATTGCACAACCTCCGCACTTTTTATTTTTAGTTGATAAGATATAGTTTAAAACAAATCGGCACTTGCTTAGAAACTACGTGTTCCATCAGCGTTTAAACGCACACAAATTGTGTTTCTTTCTTGAAAATCCTTTTTTGATATTTTCTATATTGTAACGGTTGTTAAGCAAATGCTTCAATTACATTAGTTAAAGTGTGCCCATGTTCGTTTTCATTGCTATGCTCGAAGAAAGAAGCGTCAAGCCCCGCAACATTTTGCCACCAATTTGGCTAATTGCGATTCGAGATTCAACGGCTTTCGGCTTAAATTATTCGCTAAACAAAAGCACTTTAGGATCTCACCCTTTTCTGCTCCGAGCAAGATCCTCGGAGCGACAGGCTGCCAATCCCCGGCTTCGAGTGAATAAGATTTAATCACCGCACAAGTTGATTACAGAGTCAACCATAATTCCCATTATAGAAATCTGTGGAAATGCACACGAGCGCCTCCAATTATAAAACGAACAAAAGAAGAAGCGTGGGACTAATCCACTCCAGTTCAACGAGCGAGTGGATTACGGCCAACGCTCAAAATTTCACACATTTAATTGAATGTGGTCAAGTCGTGCATTTCATTAAGCGATGACCACGAGGAAATTGCCCTCACGATCCTCAGGCATTCGCCTTAATTTGTGAAGGAAAAAAACCAACAACCTAATTTGCATAGCTGCTAATCTCGAACATAGAGATCCGAGTTTTGTACTGGACACCATGCTTCAGTTGTGTTCAAGTGCATTCCACACTAGATGCTATCGAATCCTAGCAAAGTCCATTCTTTTCCTTTGTCCCATTTGATTTACAGGATATCGTGGTATTTGATCGCAAACTTCATCATTCTGAGATTAGTAAATACACTCGACATATAAAGCAGGTATTAATTAGTAATTAACCAGGCAGTGTACGGTATCAATGGGAATACCAAAGTGAAGAGCTAAAAATCGTTTTCATAGCTATTTAAAATCGAATTTATATCTGACATGTCATATTTGCTGATGTAGATTTATTAAACTTTGCTTTTTTGGTTTGGAATCCTTTGGTGCTGCATTGCCGAAGTCTCTAAACCATATTCCAGATCAACCCCTTCGACTGAAAATTACGTAAACCTCTTCATGAGCGGTTTATGCATTTTGTCTCTGCATTAATAGCTAATGAAAGTGTTAATTAATTTTAAGTTCAGTTCTCGTACTTAAGCCATTAAGCAAAGTTGCACAAGTAAACCAAAATGCTTTCCTATTTTTATTGTGTAAAGTTATGAGCAGATTAGTTCGAAGCAGCGAGAACTGTTAGTGTACATCACTGTTAAAATCCCTCTTAAGATTTTTTAAGTCTGTTAGTAAAAAAGGGATATTCAAGGAATTTATCTCCAAAATTCACTAATATCGATACGAATTCTATGTGCAGGCCTTACAAAAAGATAGCGGAATATTTGAGCGCACGTCTTCGGCTATAGTTCTTCCCTCAAGTGAACAATCATAACCAAGTTTGCTATAACATAAAAATAACAATGGGAATTCGATTGGGAATCGAATAAGTGTCGGTGACCACTAAGGCAGTTAAGTGAAATTGCATTAAAGCCATAAGAGCTTCTGACAGATTCATACAACAGGGTATATATAGATAGGATATAGACGTAGTAAATAACCCGTGTGTTTTACACAATGTCTATTATGTGTTGGCTAAAACTATAGCTATAATAAATAGTAAGAAGTAAATTGTTATTTAGTTAAAAGCAAGATCCATTAAAATCACTTGGGATTTAGACTTTAATGTTAGTCTGCCTTGATGTCTGCAAATCTTTGCAGAAATCTAAGCAAGGAAAAATTGAAACGAATTTATTTAAATATTTTAAACTTAATCTTTGCTTCAATAAGCTATTTACGATTCCTTTTTAGAAAAGTGAAATCAAGAAGTTTCATTCCGTAATCATGTTCGAAAAACTTAAGAGATTCAAGATGGAGGTTTTGAGACTCCTTTAAATAAAAGAAAGTAGACTAGAGAAAATTACTTTGCCAATCGTGCATTATGATGGTATTGAGCATATAGTAAACGCGCGTCAGTCGACCAGTTTAGCTCCACCCACGTCTGGCCAACTTGGTAAAGGGGCGTGGCAAAACTGGTCTATTAACGCGCGTCAACGATGCTTAATACCATCATTCACCATCCCAAAAGTACACTATCTGCATGCTAAGCTTAAGTCTGCCCAATATTGCGTGTCTTAATAATAAAAACAGTCATCAAAGTAAATGCACACATTAGGCATATAACCCTCGAAATAATCTCCGCGTCTAAGCGTCGATCACGCCATTAAAGGGTCCCAAACTATGTCGAGAGATTAGGAACGATGCAATTGTTTTATTCTGTTTCCATCATCGTTATCATCCTTTCCCTGTATTAGTGCTTTTTTTTTGCATTGCCAATCATCGCCACGGATCGCATCACCTGAGTTTGTTTTATTTATTCAAGAGCATTTTGTAGGGCTTTGGAAAACCTACAATAACGCAAATTGCAGCAAAAGTGGAGCCCAATAGGCCGATCCATGCACCCAGCCATTACTTGTACTCGTTGTAGGTGTACATCTATCGGGGGCAAATGCAACAGCTCGCACCCATTAGCAAAAGTGGTGTTTGTTTGCCAATGGGCGTGGTGAGCGTTTTGTTTCCGCTGCGACAGCCGTGACGCATGCGTCGTGTGGATGCCTTTCGACGAAATTAATAAAACAGTCGGGATGGAAATTCGGATGATACTCGCAACCCCGGTCATAATGGATTCGCATTATTATTAGGACGGGTTTTATACATTTCGGAACAATAACGCCACCACTTGAAAAAGTAATGGTTCAAAAGGAGTGCAAATAAAACGACAAATACGAGACACTGTCATGCATGATCGAAATTAAGGCGCTCGTAAAAGCCTGTTTAAATTTCGAGAAAAAAAACCAACACATTTAGGTTCTATACGAACAAATCCTCAGGACAAATTATTTGTTCATAAATTTACATGTTGAATTGGCCCAATGCATTCTTTGAGGATTACCTTATAACTATATGGTTGTTGTTTTTCGAAATTTGTATTGCGAATTCTATTGTAGTTAATCAACCTTGTTCCTTTATAATAAATCTTAACACCTGACAAATGCCTGAAGTAGACTGAAACGTCTATAGTTTAAATAAGTTAATTTCTGTAAATCCCAATGGTCGTATTACTATACTTATTCTATAAAATTGGGATGGTAGTACAATGAAATTCTAACCTCTAAATAACATTTGATATACAACTTACATTATTTACCCAAATTTGAAAGACTTTCTACAAAAAGACAAATAATTATATTTACCGGTAACATTTAATAATTTTGCTCAACCTAATGTTCAGTACAGTTATCGCTTGTTGTCAGCTTGCAATAAATTGTAGATTTTTTCAGAAAATCCCGAATCAACGTAGTATATTAGGCAAAGAGTAATCGTGGCAAATATGTTGAAGTTGAAGTGTTATAATTTAAATATTAAAAATCTCTAAAAAATTACATTATGTCGTGAATATTTAAATGTTTATTCATAGGGGTATACTAAATATTAAAGTGCAGTGTTAACATGATGTTTTGTGTAATATCCCCACCCATGTTTTGGAGTTTATACATCTGTAAAAAGAAGGTGGGGCCAATACACGAGTAAATATGGTATTTTAAAGTTGCGATCATAAGCTTTACGATAGGCTGCAACATGCAAATTCAACAGTGTTGCTTGCACACAATAATGATAGTATGTTAATGAACTTGTCCCAAATGTTTTACATTTCATTTTGAAATATTTGATTCAGTAATGCGAATGGAAGCATTTGGTCCATTTCATTGGGTTTGAGATAGTTATTCTCGCATGATGAAACCCTTTAATGTTCCCTCATAGCGAGATGTCATCTTGTTACTGAAGTGTTATTCAGCTTCAACGCGCTTGAACAAACAAGCTGCAAAACATACAAAACGATAATGAAGTTAGCTAAAATTGAATTTGGCCCGATCAAAACGTCATCATTTTGATAAGAATATTAAATACGAATCAATTGTCTATTCAACGTGAAATTGGATTTTGATAAAAAAAAGAACTGAGGAGCTAGACACGTCGTTAGGGAAATACCAAACGATGGGAAGCAGCTATTAAGGGTCCTCTAGATTTAACACAAAATATTGGAATGACATTTTGAACCAAAAGATGGCAGATTAAAACTACAATGTACGCCCATATTTCTTCCAAGACGGTTCTTGAGGCCTAGCAACAAGATTCAGAAACACATTTGGCCAAAATAGCGACCAAAGGTCCGCTTGAATTGTTACGGCTTCAATGAATCTAAATTGTAGATTTAGTAAATAGCACAAATTCGCCATCGTGTGTAATCCGGGAATGGAATTAACGAGGTAATCAGATCAAGAGGGGTCCTAATTTGGGCATTAATGACCCATTGCAATGGATTAATTCAATAAAAGCTGCACATTTCGGCGCGAAACAATCAAATATTAATTTTCCGACAAATGCGAGTATTTGGAAGGAGAATTTAAAAATTTCACGAGAAGACACGAGAGTGAAAAACATTAGCCTAATGCAATTGCGATTTCCTAACTACACGTCAGATTCTCGTTTCCTTTTATGCGCGAAACTCCCCTCAGTCCACAATTAGCGAGTATTTCTCTTTTGAATCAGGCTTCATCAAAGTGTTAATTTGATGAACAAAATTAATTCGTGTTGGCCGTCATTCGGCGCTGTTGCCTTTTCAAAAGCCTCCCCCCACATAGGTGGATCAGAAAGGGGAATCCCGTGTCTTTTCTATGCATAATTTAGCGTTTATTCTATGTAGGCTACAGTTGCAATTTGTCTATTCACAGTGATCACGAAGTAACGTTCATTGAAAACAATTATTTCATGCTAAATTACAAAACAATGGGAAAAATACAGTGGCGATTTCATGTGTGCTAGACAAGGGTGTTCCCCTTTTTAAGCCTGAAATCAGAGGACACGAGTGAGTCATACACGTTTTAATTATTTTCCACACTATTATTTATAAAGAAATTTGTTGCTATCGGTCGCTTATTTTTAAACCAAGATCTGTTTAAATATAGTGTGAATACACACATTTTTGTGATATTATATCATTCATCCCCCAAAAGCCCATTGATGTTGAATGGTATAAGGCATGTTTAATAAACTGCTTGACAACATTTTGCTGTCTGGCAGTAGCAACTACAATATATTCAACAATTTACTGTCCACAGACTAAATAGTCCAGTATTTTTGACTTCCGGGCAGCATACCCAATGTCATGAGTAATATGGACTTATAAGAGCAAGGAGTTTGCCATTGAAAAATGGCTGCAAAAAATCCATTAGGATAGCTATTCGTAGATGCATATGAGCAGATTTTGTGATGTAGTTGAACTCTTGAAAATAGCAGTTCCTCCATCAGCATGCGCTATGCATCTCCAGAGTCCTCCAGAGATTCAATCGCCATTGTACGCGTATTTATCACTATCTCGCAAGGTTCCCAAATTGAATTAGGACTCGGTATTAGGGGCTCATCTTCAGTCTAATATTAAAATATAATGGAATTTCTCATTTAGGGCGAAGAAAAGGCACGACGTGCAACTGCACCGAGCCACATTTTTCATCGATGATAAAACGAAATCTGACTCAGAGTAAAGAGGGAAAATAATTCGATTCAAATACGATGGCATTTTTTTTTAGCTCCACATAGTGTATGTAGGTTGTAAAACTTAAGGGAAATATGGTAGGCCATTATTACGAAAGGCACTTGCAATATTCTGCGTCTGTCCAATTATCTTTTGCAAATCAAAGGAGATCCCCGTCTTGATGAGGCCATCGTATGCAAATCTAATCTAAGGATAACTAGCTGATTAACCTAGAATCTTAAAAATTCATGTATGCTATTTTTAGCTTTCATAGCTTGTTGAGAAAACTAATATTCTCACATTATTAGGAGTTGGTTTTGATACTTCTTTATGTGCATGATCTCTTCTTTTTAACTCTGGGCTCTTCTTACAAATAAAAAATATTTATTGATCTACTATATTGGAGTTTTCACATAGAAGTTTGCCATTTTTGTGACACTGCTAAAGCTTACCCTTTTATTCTTCAAAACTCCCTTTTCACCTTGTTCTCCTGCTTAAAATAACCATCAAACTATTGTAATTTCCTTGAATTTTATTTTGAGGAATATGTTAGCTCAACAATTTTAAATTCAGAAGAATTCTATAAAAATAAATTGCAAGGGAATTCGAATTCAGTACAAGGCATTGACCTGACTACGTGTATTTCGTTCTTCAATTTACACAGGGTTTGCGATCGTTGGCGTTGCCTTTACAAATTGAATGTGCCGAGATTTGAAAGCAGAATTTGTCCAATACGTAAGTCGTGAATAAACCAATTAAGAGAATCAATTAACTTTTTCATTAGCCATGAATCTAGTTTTCCCCGCTCAAACCCTCAATCGCTTGAATAATAGATGAGCGACTCTGCGTTTTGAAAAGCAGGACCGAGAAAACCATTGCAAATCGAGTTAGAAAAATGTGGAAAATGTTTATCTTAATTTTTGACAATTAAAACACAAGAGTGAAGACGACCATTGCATGGCATGAAAGCGTGGAAGGGTCTGACATTGCTGGTCGCTTATTTGATTTTGACTCTGCTAATTGCAAGCAGTGGACCAATTCACGTCCAATGATTCTCAAATCCGAGTTCTAATTTAACTTAGTTCATTTTTTGGAATAATTAATAGAAACGTGCACAACTAATGTACAGTATTGTTGAGTAGTGCTGAGCAAATTGCTGTTATAAATTAAAGTCAGCTAGACCTTATGCTGACTAGTCATTAGTATAAATTCCCCCAAAAGCTACGAATATTTCTCTTTAGATATACTATGCCTCCATTCAATGCTACAAGTAGTTTTAAAATTTCGTCA
The DNA here is from genome assembly GCA_034696685.1 of Julus scandinavius. Lineage (NCBI taxonomy): Eukaryota > Metazoa > Arthropoda > Diplopoda > Julida > Julidae > Julus > Julus scandinavius. The sequence continues at coordinate 26,086 of JAQGAE010000572.1, read as the reverse complement.
AATAAATGGGAATATTGAATTTCTAATCCTTATCAATGCGGCATACAAATTCAACAAAAAATCTTTTTTTATAAATATCATCCATGTTATTTATAACGGTGTAAATTTATGAATAATAATGCATGGCATTTTGGCGGCTTGTAATAATGTACACAATTTCTTTTCTAATCACATTTTTCATTTTTTTTACTGCAGAATTTGAAAAATGTTTAGTAGTTTCGCTAGATTCTCCGTCGATTCTGCAACAGGTATACTTGAAAATGATCAACAGGTTTCTCCACTGCTATCTTCTTTTATGTCTTAAAGACGAATACATGGATCGCGGATACCATATTTCAAACTCGCAATTGTTTAGCCAGATAGCGTTATAAATTTTTAAACAGATTTTGAAGCTGCTAATAATAAATAATTGCACTTATTTTACATTATAGACGCAGAAGTAAAAAACTTATTCCCATCACGTACCAACCCGAATTTACATAATTACATAATAACGTTACTTGCCAGGAAAAAAAATTGCACTTTGGACGAGCAACAAATTTACTTTCATTGATCAATCTTTGCTAATGTCTTAAAAAAGAGCTGAGAGCAGAAGTGGAATAGTAAAACTTATGAAAAGCGGTCCTTAATATAAAGGAAATATTTCATTTTAATTATTTCCAACTATCCCATAAGTTTTAAAATCTTTACAGACAAATTAATATAAAATGTACATTCCAAGTGAACTGCATTATCATAAAAATAAAGCCTAAATGAATACCATCAGAAGCTACTTTTAAAAGGCACAACTACTAAATACATGCATGACGAGGCTGAAAGTTTATCGTGGAAACACATTATCATTGATAGTATAGCAAAAAAAAAAAAAAAAAAAAAAAGTCGTGTAGAAAACCCGACACTCGAAACTTATCTCCCAAATTTCATTAATTAAAATAAAAGGAACATTCGCCGATTCATTTCAGTGATACGTGACATTCAATTATTTTAATTGAAAATTGGGTGTGGATGTATATCAGAATTTAAAGCGAGACAGACATTTAATCCCGAACCGATAAAGGAATGCATTGCCAATGCGAGTAGAGTCGATAAAAAAACAAAAAAACAATCACAATAGGACAGAAATTAAGGCATGCTAGATAAATATTGCAAATAAAAAACTGCGAAAAACAATCTGGAACGAAGGAAAAGTAGATTGGTGCATAACATACACAAAGGAGATAAATAAATCTTCGACTTTAATAGTTATTGCATTTGCTTAACAACTAGCTGGAATTATGTTAAAGCATTAATCCGGTCGCCATGGAAAGTTTCATGAATCCAGATTCTTTTTTTTTTTTTTCTTGCCAATTCTAACCTAATCAGCGCAAAAGACAAAGGTTTATTTGATACTATTCTACGAAGGGCACAATGACAGAAGTGCAAATAGCGAGCACAAAAGTGATTTAAGCAAACGACAAATGAATCCAATTTAAGCTGAATGAATTCGGAGCAAATTCTTCGGTGTATATTACACTATCGATTGGGGTGTGCTTGTATAAGAATGTATGTTTCCGTAAACCTTATCTAAATTCTTCAGCTAATTTCCTCCTTTTATTTAGCCATTGATTATGTTGGGTTGGGACAAAATGCGAATAGTGTAATCTGTGGTATAAATAGCTTGCAACTAACAGTCCCTATTTGACTTGATCCACCTCGAAAAATGATCTTGCAAATATTCTTGATAAATAAGTAATAACGAAAAAGTCATAGTTTTACAATATGTTCTTCAACAATTTGAAGTTATTAGGGATTCATATTGAAAAATTCTGAAATATTAAATTATTAAATATAGTGTCAATGCAATGTCTTCTCCATACAGTTCGTCCTTGAGATGACAGGACTTATGAAATGCATACAGTATTGATCAAGTTTTCTACTTTTACCTTTTACTTAAGATTTCTCAAATTCATTTGCAAGAATTCGTATTGACAAATCTAATTTTCGAGTAGCCTACGGTTTTCGTTACAAAGTTAGTTAGTATAGACCTGGCGCACTTTCCGAACCATTCTTTTATGGGGAAAAAAATGTCATACGCTCAGATATAAAGAACGGATTCCTCCATAACTTTATTCCCCCTTCAATTTCCCCATCCTTTTCAACGACTAATCTTCTGCCCATGAATACTCAACATTTAAATGGGATCCCAATCGATTTCCAGTTTGAAGACAATCGGTATTGAAAAGCCAAGCCTCATCTCTTCCCATTCCCCTCGTATATTTTTCATCCCCATCCTTTCAGTTTCCACCCAACTCTACTTATAGCGCCGAAATATAAAGAGTAAAAAAATTATTACATTTTCATGTCAAACACAGTTATTCACGAAAGCAGGCACACACAAAACATTGTTAAATTCATCCGCAGAAATGGGCTTCTCGAGAAACAAATTTGAAATGTTGATACAGAAATGGTGGAAAACGAAAAATAAACATAAACCTAACGAACTCTTTGGAGTAAAAAGTGTAAACGGGTGTCGGAAACGCAAGTTGCATGGAATGAAAATCGCACTAAACATGTAATATACATGTATGCGAGTGGATGAGAATAATTCATTATTATACAGTTTCCAGAAGTTCGTTAAGATGATATGTGGCATCTGCCATCATTCGTCATAATTTGAAAATCTTGTAATAGCCACAAATGAATTAGCACATCTACATAATATAAGATACAAAAATAGGTGTAATAGCGTTTTGGCTAAAGTGATATCATACTATAATTAGCTTGTTCTATCTCGTCAAGAATGGTCCGAATTATTTTCAGACATTGTAGGGAAACGCTGATGGAAGAAAGTGCTGTTTGCAAGATTCTGAAACAAACAGCAAATTTACTAAGTCATTTCATCCCACACAAGCCTGAAGGACAAATGTTAAATAGCTTCTAAAGATACACGACTCCCTCGCTAATTTTGCCACCGGATCCAAAACCGTATCACCATCTAATTCCACGTATTTAAAATTAAGATTTACACGAGACTTAGCCGTCTTTGCTTAATTATTAGATAGCTTTTTCGTTAATTAGCAATAATAGACCCGCGCTGAAATCCATACCATCCAATTATACATGCGAGAGAAGCTTCATTGCAATGCCACGCACTGTGTATTAAAAACGAAAAACTCAAGCTTCGCTCATGGTGTAATTTGAAAGGAATCAAATTTCCACTTATAATTTGGATCCATATATGGAAGGCTGAAGGGGTAAACCTCCAATGTATACGCCAGGAATGTTACGTATTATTCAGAACGCTGGAGACGTTGTTATAGAACCTTGTTATAGATGATCCAAAATCATTTTCGGTGAAATTTAAACCACTTGTTTGCGGGCGTTTACCAAATATCAGTTGAAGGCCGCTATTTTGGAAAATTTAGCTATTATTAAGCAAAACCTCAAGCTAAAATCACGGAATGCATTTCAACCTAGCTGAACACAGATTTAGTTTTAAAAAAACAACAACTTAAAACTAGTTTAAATTTTGTTGAAAACAAAGCGCATGCGCCCACGCGCATTTCAACTGGGTTGGATAGAATTTGTGCAAATCTGGCTTCAACTAGGTTGAAATCTATTCCGTGACTACACCTATAGCAAAGAGCATATTTTTACCTCCACTTAGCACTGTTATATTTGAAATTTATCCTTAGTGTGTAATATTAATATTTCAATTTTTATATACCTTCTTAGTATAAGACGGTTAACACGTGATCACCATAAATGATAGCCATATTGGAGATAGCACTCGTCAGTAATCGATCATAAACAAGTAATAAATGTGACTCGATAATTACATGGTCTACAAAAGAAAGACCCTTCAACTATATGACACAACCCTTACTACAAATATAATTAGAAAGCCGTTCAATTATAGTATTTCATAAGTTCGGCCCATATTTTTCACGGAATTATGAGCATTGAAAATTAGAAGTAAAATCCTTCTTTCCAATACATTCGTCCATGAATCTTAAAGATCCACTCCGAGATTCCTTAACAAAATTCGTGCATCTTTTGGTGTAAAAAGTAGATTGTAATTTTGGAAGGTGTGCATACAGATCTGTGAGAGGGTCCAAAATCTTCCAAACTCCCCCTTCCCCCCCTTAAAACCAGTTGACGTCATATTTGATCATAAGATGACGAAGGCAAATATTTACTAAAAAAAAGGAGAATGTGAAAGAAGTGGGAAGGAGTGCTCCAAAGATTTTATAAAAAAGAGCAGGCTACATATCCATGGCGCTCGTCAATTTCCCATCTTGATCCGATGGCTGCATTCCATGCATTCTTTGAATACTATAGCACGAGTGAGGCAAAGGCCTTCACGAAATGAATATCCTGGATCCCGACAGACAATGGCGCATTTTTTATCAATAAGTCCTAAACGGCGCAGTTCATCATCCTCGCCATCTTTTATGTGCGCATCAATCCTCTATATATATACCATTCCTCCACATTTTCAATCACATCTTCGCCCCCTTTTCCAAATCCCACACGAACTATTCCCCCTACCGAATTCATAGACGAAAAAAATAAATAAAAATAAAATATCAATAAGGAGAGTTCACCCCCCACCACATTCTGAAGATTCTCGATAAAAATCGACCAAATCTCTTTCTCTCTATTTTTTGGCCCTCCCGTGTATACAGTTCCGTTACAAATAAAATGAATTTCCCCGTTTCATACATCGCAGGATATATTACTGGGCACGAATAGAGAGAAAAAGAGACAAAAATAATCGTAATTGAACAACGCGCAAATAAAAGAAATCTTCATTCGATGATTAAATATACAGGCTGAAGAAAAAAAGAAAAAAAAAGAAAGCTTCGTTTTCGGTTAATCGGCTTACTGTGCTTAGTTACAGGCCTACAGCTTATCGTAATCAATAATGCACTTCCAGACCCCAACGTGGATTTAGCAGGGGCAGCTGAATTTTAACTGGCCTGCAGAGACAACCCGACGTCCGTGTGATCTGCTCGATCTCGTATACAACTGAGCAACGTGGGGAAATATACAATGCTCATTTGGTATTGCAATTTGGCACAATGTAGCGCTAAATGCAACAAGTGACCTGTTGCTACTATAGTACCTTAAAACTTGTGACTGACATGCTATATAAATATCATATTCCTTGGTGATACTTTTATTTATTTATTTACAACACTCACTGAGAGTACTAAGCGGATATCGCTTTACAGTTATATTATGAAAGAAGAGCGACATTAACCATCAAAGACCAAACTGATACAAACTGAAAGTTAAACAAACATCCTTCGCGCTTATTGCTTTTCAATGAAAAGGGTCTTGATTTTTTTTCCAATGCTTACACCCATTCTTACAAAAAGACATGGCCATGTACACTCCATGTCCATACGGTGACCATTGCATCCCTGGAATATATGATACAATTTTTGGACAATTTTTTAAGAGGGATCACAACCCTATCCTCCTCCATCCTCTAAATGCTGATCAGCCTATGTCATTTCAATGGCGTTCCAGCCTCTTGAAGGCCTACGTGAGGCTGAACAGACTCCATTATGATTTTGGTTTCGGAACACCTTAAAAGTTCACCGAAAGTCAAAAAATGCCGCATACCTCGAATTTTCATCTCCACATTTTTTCAACTGTATTTACACGAGCGTTCCCTTAATGCTAGCCTTGCTGATTTGAATAAACAGTGGTCACAATAAAAGCATTAAGAAGACAGGACGAGTTACATTCGATATCCTCGAGGTAGCTGGATTTATGGCTACAATTCCGAGTAATAAGCAAAATAGCTGTCGGGGAGAAAAACGTCCGTGGAAGCAGATTTCGGTCGTCCTCCCGCGTATTCGTGTTTGCCTGTGGATGTCCACGGGGTCATAATTTCTATTTGTATATTGGATTTTCCTGGGGGATGTACGCTCGATGACCGCAAAACCCGGGGCATGGATTCCGATCGCGAAGAAGATGATGAAAGAAGACTCTCGCCTCTCCGAATAAACTCGCCGCTGATCTCCCCTGAGATTGTTATTTATGTTGCTGGATGGAAACTGTCCGCCAGAACATTTGACACGGAAAATTGTATGTTGCTTTCTGGAGAAAAACGTGACATTTTCGAGCAATTACTCTAAAATAATACACCGTTCGCTAAATAAAGCGAGATTGGATCGAGCGATGCATTAATATTTAGTAGCCGTGTCTCGCAAAATCGCAGAAATCAACAGTTGGCCCGCAATTCAATAAATAGCCCCGAGGTTGCATCTACCAATCGATACACGAAATGGCTTTCGTATACGGCGTCCACTCGAGCAGGACGTTCAGAAACTGCACTTAAGGAACCTTTGCTGTCAGCGGCCATCTTTAGCTGCAGGTTGACTGAACAGCTTAATGCTGCAATTAAATAGCGTCGGTCGACCAGGGTTGCTCCGCCTATTGCAAGATGAGATCGAATGATTTTCCTTAAAATGGGCGGAGCAAAACTGGATGACTAACGATACTTAATTACAGCGTTACAATAATGCCGTTTATTCTTATGGAAATCCATTGTTGTCAAGTTTGACAAGGTTACAGTAGAGGCTGAACAGCCTATAATGCTGCGTTGGTGCCAAGGCTGGAATCTTGAAAGTCATTTCTTATTTCTTTATAAATCTCGCCAAAATCAATATAAAATCAGGCCAAATATCGAACAATACTCATCTCACAATCTTAATCAACTAGCAAATAAAAATTCCATAAAATTCATCAGCCGAAAAAGTCAAACTTAAGAAATTGGCACACATTTTTACATGTACAAAAATATGGCAGACAAAGACAATTTAGTCCATTATATACTAAGGCGTGAAAATGTCACTTCTATTTGGCGAAATGTACATGGCGTCCACCCGTCGAATTGCTTGGGTGGAAGGAAGGTTTGGAACATTTTAGCCTCGTAGAATTCCCATTTAGCCCGAGAATTCCCCGCAGTATTTAAGCAACAATCTCCATTGTTTTCCAATTGTAACAATACGCCTATACTCACTGGAAGATTTGTCGACTCGCTTCCTTTCCTCTCCTTGCCGTCGTTGCTTTAAAACAAATCAATCTGAACCAAATCAACTCCGTTTTGATTCAATCTTCAATTACCCCAGGGAGCACAATTAAATTTACCACTGCGCATGCGCACTACTTGTCCAACAAACATTGCCCGGAGGTAGATAGACGCAATTTCCTCGCCCCAAAGTCCAACCAGTCCAAAGTCCATATCAAAATTGGCAATGGAAGAAAATAAATTCGTCTCCGTACACGACCAGCCCACGAGTATTTTTTTTTTACCTGTATACTAAATTGACCAACCCTAATACATGGCATCGGGCCAGAAAATGAGATTTTACCGCATTTTTTTTACGGTAGAAACGATTTTCTGAAAGACAGACATGTCTACATGACAGTCTGAGTATAAAGTAGACAGTCAAACACACAAGACTGGTATTCCCCCAGTGATGTCGTGCCACAAACACTACATATCATGTATTTCACAATTAGCAAAAACGTACTAATTGTGTATGAAATTGGTGGCTGGAATCCCATGCTATACTTATGGCATTCCAGCCATGCTAATTCTTGTCCTGCAGTAAATGCAATAAATACACAGATGCATACAGCATATTGCATAGGTTATTATGACTACTTGATTTGAAAATTAAAAACTGCACATTTAAGATTCATGTTTTATTATAAACATAGACAGATATTAAAGTAGGGGCCTACTGTGTAGAATTCACTCAGCCCCATCTGGTGGTAATTGTAAAAGCTAGTGGTTTTCTTTAGTATCGATTTTGGGTTAGTTAGCATGCGTGCTAATTATTGTATCTGACGGTACATGATAATAACATACAGTAATGTACATCGATATGATTTACAGGTGTACGTATATGTCAAAATGTCACTCAGACACCACCATTTTTTATTTCAGGCCAAATGGTGGCATGGGTTAAATACGCCTAATTAGGTTTCAACGAATATACTGTACAAACGTGGCAGAGCAAGTTGAATTAATTAATCTTACCTTAAATGATGCCGCTTTTAATTATAGTTGATTGGCCTCCGCAAACGTTGATTAAGCCGTGTGCTTAACTCGTTTTTCTGACCAAATTTCCTGTTAAGTCCTCTTCAACGATGCAAAAAAAAAATCACAATGAGGAAATCATGTAGGCGTTACTTGATCACGTGGGTCCTTTCCTTAACCTTTATTATTTAAATGAGATGATAAAAGTGAAAACACCATCTTTTAGCGACAGTTTTGAGAAATGAAAGCGTGAAGCTTTGTCAGTTTTTTTACGGCAAAAAGGGATTTATAAATAAGCAACATACAATGTATGTATTCTGTTCCAGGAATTGGTATTTTTTTTCGACTTAGCTTTTTTTAGATAAACGTAATCATTCAAAGAATAATAAAATCAAGAAAGCGCACAGCATTCTAATAACAACAACCATACGAATTCATCAAAGTTTATAAAATCACTCACGACTCAAAGGTTCTCATCAAGATTCAAATAGACTGCTTTTTCTTTTAAATTTTCTTCTTTATTAAAAAAATAAGGGAATGACTATAAAAATATACGACCTGGAAATATCTACAAATTCTGAAAGTCTGTCCTATTTATAAAATAACCGTATGATGGAAGTGTTTTCATTCATCAAAGGCATCATTCACATAAAGCGAAAGTTATAGATTTGGAAATGAGTCCCCCATCATGGCTTACAATTTCGTCTAGTGAAATAGAGCAAAAATTGCAGGGATTACATTTCAGTTTTAATTTCATTTTGAATGAGCTTCATTAAAATGATATTTGAACCAATAACCCCCCAACCATATGCTACAAAAAGTAGCTTTCCCATTTTTAAAGCATATCCTCCATTATTACCCTCCTCTCCCATAAATAAAATAATAATAAAAAGTAATACAAACATGCCAAGGATCTCAGATCTCCTCGACCTTTTATAACCCGTGCCCATTGTCATTTGATTAGCCCAGGGCATTGGAACGGCGTTTCATTCAGGTATCCAATATCCATTCTACCAAGTTTCATATTGCCATCCAGCCGCCATGTTACTAGGAACACGGTAGGGGGCGCCCTTTGCCGTCCTATAATATTTGGAAATTCGACTCCTCTCGTCCTCCCTTAACCCCCAAACGTAATGCATCAATTAAATTGAGATGAGAAGAAAGGGAGGTTTTGGGGGGGGGAATAAAAATGGTGGAGGTCACATCCGAGCAATTCCTCAGCTGTACCACGTATCAAATGGACCTTTATTAAAGGTGGAAACGGAAGGGGAAGCAACGGTGTGCAAGTGCAGGAAATGAGATTGAAAGGGGATGGACATGGCCAGTCCTGGGTCAAATTAATCCAATACAAACCAATGCTGCTTTGGATGTCATCACTCTGAGGAGAGATCACTCTGACGAATTCCTCAGTGAGATCTTTCCATCACTGCTTCCAGAATCTCAAGATTCGCACAACAAATTGACCTCTGCAAAATCCCACCGCCACTAACAATTTAGTAAAACTTTTTCAATGGGTAGACCAATCTGTGATGCCTCCTGTTCATATGAATGGTTTTTGTATATATTTGACTAATTCCGGTTCAGCACCCCCTAGTGGCGTATGTATCAAAGTGCTTGAATAATGTTGAGATGCTCGCAAGAAATTTCCAGCTAATCGTATGTGATGTGGGGACCCGTATATTTCTACCATTGGGGAGAAACCACCAGTGATTTGTCCCTTTTGTGGTGGTTTTTTATGTGTTTGTTTAATTTGTGTAATTTGTAAAAAAAGTATTACTGTTGCAGTTTTACTCAACGTAAACTCTTTTTTATATTTGTAGGTCCTTGACAAGGTGATGGCGAGTTCGAAGTTGTCGGAGTAAAATCTCATCCAAAATGACGGCGCTAAGATGGTATGATGGAATCTGGAGAGAAAGTCAAGATACTGAACAAAATATGTGCGCTAATCATGTTGTTTCATTGCGACCAGTGAAAATGAAGACAAGTTTGATATGCTGTATACTCATTGTCATTGTATTGATATGGTAACGCTATTGAGATGAAAAATGGTAAATCTCTCACGTGGACATAATTATCATTTTCTGTAGTTAATTAGTAGAAAAAAACGCAACAAAATACATATATTTGTAGAGGTATAGCTAGGTATGATATAAAGAGTAGCTTGTGTCCATCGAACCTTGTCGGCAATCTTTGTGTGTAAATAGCTAGTTAAAAATACAAAACATAATAAAAAAGTCAGTCATTTGAAGCATGGACCAAATATAAAATTAGTTCACTGTACAGTAGAATAGTTAATTCAAAACCATTTATTTCGTGAGGTACATGCATGTTTAAACGTAGTCAAAACAGTGATTCAAATTAGCATTGCAGTTCAGCTCATGCAAAAAACACCACTTATCCAGGTTATCGATCGGTTATGGTTCCATGGTTCACAAAGATGGCGGACTCGATTCCATCCGTTCGTGTGTAGTGCCAATCCATGAACTCGTGTATCATGCTGGCGTAGGTGTCTCCAGGGAGGGAAATAATGAAAAGGCTCGTTAAATTTTACAACCTTAAAATATGTTTCGGTCATATTAATTTTCATAATAATAATCATAAAATACTCCAGCGCTCGGATTCGCGCCGAGGCAAATTAAATTGGGATATAATGGACGAACTCTAATTATGTCCAAGTCGGATACGGAGCACCGGCTTCAATTTACGCTCTTCTCCGATGAAAACGGACGTAGGCGTCACCCTCAGGTCTGCCTTAGTGCAAACTAATTAACAACGTTCATTAATTAATGTTCGCGCATCTTCCTAGGTGCTAATTGTTAAGCGTGCACATTTCCAAGTCGAAATTGCGCGGGTCTTCCTTAACACTATTCGGAACTTATTAGAAAAAGGCACAAAATCAATTAAAACAGTACACACTACCAACATTTAGTTTTGACGTTTGTATACTTTTGAGATAATCATCTCATGAAATTAACACATAGAAATTATAGTAATGTGTGCAATGTAATTCATCTTTCTTTGTAAAGATGGCGCTGCACTCATTCGCATACGAAAACATAGATGACAAAGTAGAGCGCCATCTACGAGCAGAATTCAAAACTATACAGATTTTAAAAACAAATTTAAAAAAGAAAATGTAGTAAAAAAGTGTTTGTTGTTATAGTCATTTGAAATCTGCCTTTAGATTATACTATATTTTAATATAAGCTTGGGCATACCAAATTCCACGCTAAACCACTTAATCTGGTGTTTAGAAGATGCTATCTGTGGCCACACGTATCTGAACTCTTAAGGTGTCTCCTCTTTATATTCTCAAGTGAATCCTTTATATACTGTATACATTTATTTTTTGCTGGTCATTGTCACGATTCACTGCAAACTGGCCAAAGTTTATAAATAAGCTGTGCGCGTATACGTTATGTATGTATAATCCTGGTTAAATGTCGTGCATCCCCGTTAGTGAGCAGATGACGTCATGCTATAGCCGCTTAGGAATACAGAAATCAATTTCATTTAGATCATATATTGTATACAGTATAGATAATCAGAAGCTGGCTAAGTGACCATAACGAAATGTATAAAAAACACAAAGACCATTCAGTGCCTAACGAACGATTAACGAAGTAATCAATGGGGGGAAAAAAAATTCAGGTGAAGAATCTTCAACCTTTGCGGATTAACTTGTGAATTTAAAAAAAAAAGCATAATTATCAAATATTTATATTGAAGTGTTTCAATGTACATGATGTGTGCCTGTATTACTTTGGTATTTAAACTGTTCTATTATTTATTGTAGTAGCTTATACTGTAGGGAAAGATCTGAACGAAATATTTCCATCTCTCATTATATAAATCTGATATTGGTACAACGTGTTTTTGTGATTAATGAGCGATGGCATTAGTATGATAATCATATGATTGAGTTGTCATGGTAGGCATTGAGATGAAGAGGGGAAATACTGTATAAGTATGGGACATCTTTTTAACAATTATTTTACGAAATTGGATGGTTAATTACAAAGTATTTTTTAAAAACAATTTAATAATAAAAATTTCAAAAAGATAATAATACTGCAGCAATGTGCTTGCACGTGTTAAAGAAATGTCACATTACTTCATGTAGTGGGAATATTGACAATATTACAAGATAAAGAAAATAGGCATTCAGTGTATAAAATCGTATTAAAGCAATGCGTTGTGTATTTTTGCTTTCAATACCAAGAATGTATTTTAATGCGTTACAATCAAGCTGTATTCTGTGATGTTTTTTTCATTTCAATTGTGATATAAAACTGATGTTACGTATTGTTAATGTATTTTACATGCGTTGTAGCTACTACGGATAAGATATGTGAATAAAAGTATTTTTCTTGATATAAACTTGTGTATCGTTTATTTTTAGTTATTGAAGAATTGGATTATTTAGGAAATGTTAGGTGTCAGAAAATTACAAACTATTAAAGTTAGTTTTAGTCAATCTTTTTCAGATAGTGCAAATAAGGTTGTCACATGGCTGAGGAAAAAGGGGAAAAGGTCCTGAATGGTTGAGACACCCTGTAAAAATAAAAACTTTCTTTCCGCCATTTTTAAAATTTGGTCAGTCACGGAGTCTTCATCCGTCGTCACCTCAAGTGTGACAAAAACACTTGAGAATAAACCAAAAAATTTCAGAAAAACAAAACCTTTGAAAACATCAATTAACAAGTACGCCAATGTCATGTGACCATTCGAAAAAAACAATCAGAAAATATAATTTAATAGTGCATTGCGGGAAGGGAAAACTTTTCATAAAAACTAAGAACTTGAAGTTGGAGAGAACTTTTTTTGGAAAATACTTTTTGGAAGAACATAGAAAAAAATTTTAAAACGAAAAAAACACGAAAATCTGGAATACCTGTTATAAAACTACTACAAAACATTTGGAACTGTTGCTGTCGAAAATCTGGAATACCTGTTATAAAACTACAAAATATTTGGAACGGTTGCTGTCGAAAATCTGGAAATACCTGTTATAAAACTACTACAAAATATTTGGAACTTTTGCTGTCAAAAATCTGGAATACCTGTTATAAAACTACTACAAAATATTTGGAACTGTTGCTGTCAAAAATCTGGAATACATGTTATAAAATTACTACAAAATTTAACAAATTTGGAACTGTGGCTATCGAAAAATTGGAATACTGGAAAGAAAACAACTACAAGTGACTCCATCCAAAGTAATATTATAAGGACAACTGTACCACCAAATTAAGTTGTCTCACTGAAAATTATTAACATTATTGAAGACATTAAGGGAAGAAAAATAAATTCTGAATATTAAATGAGTAAATGGGATTATAATTTCGAAATAACTGATAGAAAAGTAAATTTCCGAATATCCATTGAGAATATGGGATTATAATTGTTATTCTAAAATTTAGCTATGATGTGCAACGCGTGAGAAGCATTTATAATAGAATTGGTATTTGATTGTTGAACTTGATTATTGAATATTGATTTTGAAATTTTTACAATATTTCAACAAGATTGTGAACTAGAATTGAATAATTCTGAAACATTGTTTCAGTCCGATTGAGTGATATACTCTCAGTGTATGTATCAACCTGATATTGTGAAAATAATGAATATATATGTATATGTGTTATCAAAACAAATTTACTGGTCTTGCGGATGATTTTGCTATTAAGTTACTAAATAAAAAATCGAACTTTAGCCAACCACCTGGTATCAACATACCCAGCACATCGGAATTAGCCATTCCATAAAGGGAGTTGTGTAAACTCGACAACCAAAATTACAGGGTTAAAATAATAGATACCATTAATCATACAAAATATCCAAGGTATAATTTAGCATTATACATATACATGAAAATGCTAAGTTTAAAAATTTAAGATTTCACTAAACTTAACGGAATTATTTAATCTTAGTTTTTATGATTAGTTCCAATTTTCGCCGACTCCTTAGTATTTTTGTTACAAATAGCACAATGATAAAAAAGAATAGTTAAATCGCACTTTATACCATGGCAAGTATAAATACAATAGTCATAGACTATAGCGATTACATTTTCAATCACCAATATCACAGGTAAACATTTTAATAATGCAAACTAAGTGTACTTTTTTGAATGCCAAATTTCTTTTTTTGGACAGGCGATTTTCGGAGAACTCGCACCAATCCATAGATTGCTAAAGCCCCGTAGGCATTCCGCATCAAGGGAGATATTATTTTTCACTCATTTCATAGCAACTTTCGACTATTTTTGTAAGTAAATAAAGACGCTACTTCCTATCGAAAACCGTCAACAAAAGCAAATTTCTGTGTATCGGAGCAAGCAATGCTAAATATAGAATGAGAGAAAAAAAAGAAAAGAAAAAATAGAGGGATTATGCACAAAAGGTCATTTGAGGATTTGAGCCCGGAGCCCGATTTAAGGCTGAGCATCCAGGACAACAGATTGCCTATCGTCCCTTTTCGCGTGGATACCGAATTAATATGGTTTGTTGTCATGGGGACAATGCAGAGGATTTTGTTTCATCAATGAATGGAAACATTATTATTAGCAGATAGAGAAAGAGCAAAGGAAGAAGGCTCAAGACAGGTTTAAAACATGGCATGAAATACCTAGGTGGAAAAAAAACCCCGACATAATGTGGCCAATGAAATCTTAGCAGTGTCCTTTCCTTATCTTGGTTTTATTTAAAAGATGGCTTTTTCGGGACATCCATAATGCAAGAAAACAATCGTATCCAAACGGAGAGATATTTGTTCTCTGTCGTTTATCTGATATAAAATTTGTACATTAGTACTTTTGAACTTCAAGTATCGAGATATAAAACAAAAAAAAACATTTCTGGAGTCAAAGTAGATTTCGTTTTACCATTTTCATCAGATTTTCAAGGTTTTAAGGATAAAAACCTCCTCTAAATCCCTCTTTTATCTATTGAATGCACCTATATGGGCACCGTCGCATTAAAATAGTTTGCTGGAAAGAAAATTAACAGATGATTCCGTCAAAATTCCCGAAGGAATTTCAATTTGAGCTTCTCTCTCTCTCTCTATAAAGTTTACCAATAAAACCTCCGATGGCTGTTTCATAGATCCCCTGGGAACTCTGGGTTTCTAAGAGATAAGGATAACGAGCCCGCACTAAACCATTTCCCCTCAATCCCTCCCCCCTTAAAAAACAAGGGCTCAAGATAAAAAGAAATTAATTTACTCCGGATACCAATTCATTACAGGTCCAATTAATGAATTAATAATGCATAGATGCCCAAAAATAAATGCCCAATGTTGTGTGATCAGCTAACTCCAATTCGTTTATAAACACATCTAGTATATACTTAAAGATTTGGTATCTGGAAACTGTAGAACCTTTAGTTGTCTCAAAGGATGGATATTTCGCAAAATAACACCAAAAAGTCCCTAATTAGTTTTCATGCTAAGATTAGCATCTGAACGATGGTGTTCTCACCTTTTCAATGTCACTAATGACCAAAAACGAGTAAAAATAAAAGAAGACACCTATTAAAACTTGAGTTTTAATTAAATTGTAATTATAAATGTCTCATCCCTGAACCAAAGAAAACATCTGGCAAATTTTATTTCTCTTCACCAGGTGAGGGTTTAACTCTTTTTCAGTAGTATTTTGGAGCTAACATGTAAATAAGACAAAACGTGTGATTTTGAAACATGCGTGTTTGTGGTTGGTGGTGAGTGCGGTGCAGTGAACAGGGATTTTCCACCCTCCTACCTTAACTTCCCATTAAGTAAGTGGTATGGGCGAACGAATAGCAATTTTCTTTTTGCACGAAATGTGCCAAGAGATGTTGGCATATGCACTTTGATTTGCATTTTAATGGAGTGACAGATGGGGTTGATATAGCAATTGCAGTTTACACAAGAGCAGCTTGCTGGCGTATATCATTGGGACAAGTTTCACCCTGCCTTCAACCCCCAAACAGTCCGTAAACCTTGTCGTGTACACACAACTGGAAGAAAGAAAATCTGATATATCACACATACGCTAAACACAATTTCAACATTTTTCTTCCATTAGAAAAAAAATAGAATTCACGCTATCTTTGCATCTATGCAATTATCGAAAAGTTCAACTCCCGACAAGATAAGAAATTCCGGAAAAATGGATTTTTAAATGATTTCCTTAAAAATCTACATCTCACGGAAATTTTCATGTGGGCGGTATTTCATCCAATATATGCATTTAAGCTTTAAAACGCTTGTATAACGTTATACATGCCCATAACTAAATTTAAACTTGCTTGGGCGTTAAAATGGCAAAATGTCATGATTCCATTGTTTTTCATACTAGAGAATATATTACCAGTACGTTATTATCACAAGGCTATTGTCATTATTAGGGAATAAATAACAATAAACAAAACTGGAGTATGTGCATGTGATAAAACAGAACGCTGTTGCTGTTAGAAAAAAAACAATGCTCCAGAGGCCAACATTGCATTCCTTAAGCAAACAGACCATACAGAGTTGCACAAACAAAATAAGTGCAAGGGGCCTCGAAATGAACATTCGACATTGTTGACGTCAGTGAAAAAACCTCGCAAAACCTTAAATACGTTCGCTAATGATTGTTGTAATTTCTGTACACCCCGTAATATAGAGCGGCTAGTAATTTCATCCGCAAGAAGCCATTTGGCCACATTTTCCATTATATCAATTAATGAAAATAATAATGATAATGATGCAATTGCAAGGAACAATGCGGCCAACAATCCCCTTGTTACTGTAAAAGAAAAGCCTAATGAATGAAATTTTACCTTTTCTAATAAGGAAAAGGATCTAAACTTTTCAGCAATTGCTTGGTTTAATTCACAGAAGTAATTGTGTGAAAATAGAACTCTGTTCTGCAAATTTCTTATAATTGAATACAACTAGAGATCACTTTTAGTCAATAGTGCTTCTTGGTTCAATAGCCTACATTTCCGGAAAAAAAAATAGTTTGATCAGGTCTTGGTTGTCGTGCCAGTTCCAGAATGAGGTGGTGTTTAGGGGCCCAAAGGCATCCAAGGCCATGGACTTTTCTAAATGTGCCCAACACAACAAATGGAATCTCTGCAACTTTAAATGTCAATCATACAATATTGGCAAATAACTCTTTATTTTTAATGTACAGCAATTTTAGTTGATCTGAGGCAGGCATCATTGAAGAGGGAACGAAAAAAAAAGGGTGTACGACGATACCTTGATGGTGTGGAACTCATCCATCGTCTGCAAGAATTTCAGAACAAAAAATGGGAGGGAGGGGGTGAGCAAAAAAAAGCCGAAAGTATCTTTTCAAATAGTGTAGGAAAATCGGGAGTTTTCTCGACGAAAAACCGATAAAACTGTTCACGGATGGTCACTCCACTTGATGACCACTGACTCCTGCATTCCTGAATGGCACAGGTAGGGAGAAAAGGGGGAATAAACTGCAGCCCCAATGTACCGTGAGTTAAAAACATCCTTTATAGACAACTATTGTTAAATGTTAACCTTCCAAACAATAACAAATTACGATTCCTGCGTCACCGTCAGAGGCGCTGCAATTGGAGACGTTGGGGCGCTCCGCTCAGTGTCTATCCTAGAGGACGGTCTGGGGCCTTGACCCTCGCTCGGTAGCGCACTGTTAGTGTCAGTCTTTATGGCATTTTCGGATAACTTACCCGCCTGGTCAACCCTCTGTTCCTGAGAGGACTTCCCTTCGGCCCTCGAGTCCACCTGGCCGCTTCCGACGCCTGGGGGCGCCACTTCTGCTTCCCGGGGCGCGTCGGTGGTTGACGGGGGTTGAGGCTGGTCAGGCTCCGTGGGTGGTGTCGCCCCTTCCTCTCCCGGTTGTGCCGGGCTGGCGTTTGCCTCGTTTTCCGTGGGCCTGTCCGGCGGATTGTGCAACAGGATCGTCCTTAGTGCAGACTGTTCCAAGATGGCCGGCAACTCGTAGTGGTGGAAAAAATAGAGCATAGAGTGCTATGGACAAATTAAAAAGAGCATGTCAAATACCATGTCCGTATACTTGTTACTTTCTTATAGCAGTGTCCAGGCATGCGCGGAAACTTAGGGATGGACACAAATATTTTACATATAAAATTCTCTTACTTTCTTTATACAGAAATAATTATAAATATTCATAACCTAATTTTTTCTAAACCATAAATACCGCAATCTGAAAAAAGTTAATGTAGGCCGTTACATCACCGGCCGGCAACCGGCGCCGTTACATGTCGCTGCTGAATTGACAACCTAATACTGAAAAATAAGACATCAAAGCACTTCTAAAGAGCGTTACATAGATATAGCTCATTTTCTCCAGGTCATATGTGGCACTTTAACAATATGTTTGAAAGCAAAAAAACAACAACAAAAAAAACACAGTAGTATGAAACAGTATTTGGACAAGGTTTAATTTGGTGCTTGCAATGATCTCGTTCGTTTCGTTGCATTCTTGAGACCTTTCTTTTTCTGTCCCGTTCAACAAAAAAGTAGGGTCAGAAACCCATTGCTCCGCCATCAAATAAGAAAAGCGTATTAGAAACGTCAACATGAAACAGAAAACCCAGATCATATTTTTTTGAATGATTGCCTATCAACCAAATGACAAGATGAGCACTCGCATCGGCGTCGCCCTGACAACGTCGCATGCTCTGGCGGCGCTGCTTCCACGATGACGTTTCACAATTTCAGCTCAGGTATGCTACACAATACACCAAACTAAAAAAGGTCGGCTCCACGAATTCTGTTGTAAGGAATTGAAAATCTCTTTGTCCCTTTGACACTGGCCTTAGAACCAAGAATTGAAAGTACGGTCACACAACCTATATTTGCATTGGTAAAATTTGCTCTTTTTTTGGTTTGATAAGAGGATTTCTTGGGGCGATTACCAATTCAATATCATGAGAGTAGCCCAAGAGATGACCAAATCTGGAATGCTTTCCGATGCCCCATCAATCATATCGAAATTAGGCTTCTCTATCAAAAACAAACATTTCCTAAGATGTTTTACTTTCAATTTCCCTGACAGAAATACCTGCTATAAATAGTCATTCTCTTGTTTCCGATAAAATGATACAACAATCGAAACGCCCTCCAGGCCCTTGTTGCATCAAGACGGTTTCCTGACAACATTAAGATCTAAGTAGGAAAATTGAGGAGGATCAGCATTTTTAACCCAGTTCAAAACAGCATTTCGTCAAAAATCCATTCGAAATGGGACCTTTAAGCCAGAGGCGTTTAGTAACCCTAACAGTTAGCAACTGCCCTTCATTCGATTCGATGAATGGCCGATTTACAACAACAACAACAAAAAATGACAAGAACACACGTCGAAGTTTTGCAGTGGAAAAACAACACAATTCTAATTGTCATTATTCGGTTCTGGTTTACAAAAGGAAGAACAGTTCGCCTAGCTCGTTTCATTAATCAACGGGTGGTTCGTTCGCATTAATTAAAGATGTCAATGGAAAATACAATGGGTGCAAACAAGATGGCTGCCGATTTAAGCTTCTCATCTGGTATTCGCAATGCGGCGCTCATTTGAATTTTTACTTTGATGGAGACCCTTGGAGTTCCCGCGCATGACAATGTCAGACTGCGAATGAGGGGTCTTCCTCTCGTTTTATTGGGTAATTCGTCCTTGTCAAGAGGGATCTATGCATACTGATAATCGAAAAAAAAAGGGCTATGGGTAGCGAAAATCAATCTACTTTATCAATTATTTGAAAAAATAACACGAGTTAATTGAGTTGTTTTCATCAACATCAATTGTTAAGGTTGTAATGGGTAACAAACACAATGTTTTCATCTTGGTTGTTATAAAATATTGTCACAAACTAGTTTGAAACGGCTGATATTCGCCGACCTTTGGGGGTTTTACTACCTCCAAGAGGCTATATTTGAAGTAGGTTTTTGGCCAAATTCCAACCAACAGTCGAAAGGACCATATGGAGATACTGTATGTGACTTTAATTTATTATATAGCAATCTCCCTGCCACCAAGACCTTGTATGAGACAAATTTTACTCCATGCCACGGGATGTCACCCATGACGACCATTGTTAAAACTGACAAACAACTGTTACTGTATATTCTGAAAATCTTTACTATACAAAAGCAACAGCCAATCCAACAGTCCAGTGTTTTTGCTATTTTGAGCTCACGGCACACTAAATTGATCTTAAAATTGTCGCGGCACATTAAATAAGGAGCTGAAGTTTTCACGGTACATCATACATTTTTTACATCAGATCATTTTCTAAACAAAATCAAGAAAAAAATCAAGTTTTGATTAGACCAATCAACGTTCTAATGTTTTCTATTTAAATTAGCATATAGAAGGCACATTTTGGACCTTCCCACAAACTTTTGCGGCACACCTGTAAACATTTCACGGCACTGCAACAGGTTAATGCAGTATACTATATAGTCGAGGTATAGAGAACAGTATCGAGACAGGTATTGAGACGCTAGGTGGCGTCACATCAGAAATACACAAAAGAGGGGGCAACGTTAAGGCTACCTTTAACGGATAGGAATCGCAAGCAGTGCTAGGAAGTGGGGGATGATAAGTAATAGCAAAAATATATATCTAAAAAAAGTTGGTCGGATTGGGTGAACTGCTGGAAAGCCAGGTTTCTATCCCCGGGGGCTCATTTGTTTGACGTGGTGCAGAGAGAAGAGTACGACAACAGTAATTTAATGATTGCATTCTCATTACAGTCGATCTCGGCAAAGTCGTCCGCTCGCTAATAGCTTCCCACCTAATTAGGTTTGATCAATTTCCATGGAAAACGCAAACGAAATCCCCCGGGGAAGGACGGTGGACTTCGGCACATGCTTAAGATACCCGTGGCAAGACGAAGAAATGTGGCCCATTTTTAAGGCATTAACATCGAAAATAAATAAATCTTTCGCGTGAGCAAACATACGCTTTAAGCAGCAACCTGGAGAAATCCCTACATGTATTTTCGGCAAAAATTAACAAGAAATAAAAAAGGGTTGAAGGCGGGAATCGATCCCACCCTCCAATATAAGTACAGGAGGGATAGGGAGGGAAGAGCGAAAAGCGAAAACGACGACTGTCTGATTGGATTATATTTTCATTTAGGATTGAAAAATTTAATTAAAGAAGACTCGTAATGATGTTATCAAATCGTATTATTTTCACTCAACTCGGAGAATAAATATTGGGCCACGACGCTGTTTAGAGCAGCTTTTTTTTCTCCACATTCGAAAAGTGAACGAAACATTAAGTTTGCAGTGAGTTGATTAAAAGAAATCTTTCAAACCCGGTATGTAGCATTTTTTTTTTTTTTTTTTTTTTTTGTAAATGAAAAGTTAATCAATAAATAAAATCTAGCTAAGTGAAAAGACGATGTTAAAATTTTCCGCTATACTCCTGAGGTTTAAAATACTGATTATTGTAGTACTAGCTAGTTATTGAACTGTAGTGAGACAACATTATATAATACTTTCAATTAACGCATTAATAAGACGGGGGTCCAGATAAAAGGGCCAAAAATATCTAACAAAAATCATTATTGGTATATGGATTTCACCCTCATACCATATGAAAATTCATTGCTTGGAGATGAGCACTGAGTTGAAATGAATCATAAAACATCGTCACAATACATGAATGAACTTGTTTCGTTTCGTATTAACAGCGACGATATACATATACAAGCACGTAACTTTCTAAAGACCAACTCCATTAAATTCTGAACATTTTCATTCATATCATGTTTGATAAATCCGTAGTTAAATTAGAACGTAAATTTCGTTTCATTGTATCCTGGATTTTGATCCCGGATTCCATGTCTGGTAATTTGAATAGAGGCTTTTGTACAAACAATGTTTATTTTCAAAAGTTTGGACTTTTGCACAAAGTGGGTGGGGGGGGGTTACCTGCCTAGTAGAGAATGGGTTGCAGCTAGCAGCCCATAAGTTGCTTGATTAAAGTAAATGCTGCAAAACGTCAACCGAAAGCCAAAATGAGTCGACTCGGGTGATGAATGTGGCAACATTATGGCAATAAATCCTGATTTGCGGCCAAGGGAGAAACTTAATTAAAATTTGCATACCGTCATCGAGTGATCATAAATAAATGGAAGCCGAGCCGCGGCCCGGATCCGACGAAGAAAACGTGAGCATTTTAGACGGATCATTGCAAATTATAAATGAAACTCGGAGCTCAACTGGCAATATGGGCAGCTTTTCTCACAGGGATGCAATGTTGATTTTATTCGTCGACATCCGACCTTCCAGGGGTGCAATTCGCCACTTATTTAGTCAAAACACACACGTTTCAGCTCCCCTGAACCCTTTCTACCCCCCGATTCTCCCCTTCATTTCCCATTAGATATCCTCTCAGATCAAAAGTAAACTCGGCATAATCGAAACAAACGGATATGCTGCCTTAAAAGTAGAAAAATCCAAAGCGCTAGCAATAGAAATAATTTCATCTTTTTTATTACTCACAGGGCCCTATATACTATTTATTATGATTTCAAACTTTGCTTTTCGTTCGAGGTCTCTTGTATATGGGGCTTTGCGAGCAATCCTCCCAGGCTAATTTCAGCGAGCTGCAAAAGGGGGCGCTGTGGAGAGAAGGGTAAGAAGGGCACCACCAATCCCTTATGCGCCAACCCACAAATTAAAATGAACGACGACAAAATTGTGCATTTGGTGGCCTGCATTAAAGGATTTGGCACCGATATTGGAAAACCTAATAAAACAAACACCAGGCGGAAGTAGATTGGCGTCTTTGGGTAGGCCCACTTAATCCTGGACGTGAACAGGAAAGCACGCCAGCGCCCCCTTTCCTCCCCACCTTAGTGCTGAAATCGCGGACAAACAAGTACGAGACGAAGCTAAACGAAGTGATTAAGGTGAGTCTGGGGGTGGAATGAGATGGGGAACCCGCTTGTAGGGGTACAAACACTGCTTTCAGAATTTCTATTTCTTCAGATATTTCCAAAGAAACAAGATTTGAAAATTCCTTATAGGCAACCATTCTTAGAGACAAGATGGTATAAGACATGATTTTGGGGCAATGATAACGCTAAATAATGTCAGAAAACACGAATTGTTATAGTGTAAATGTTATCTGATAATTTCCATTCCTCAAGTGGTTACGTCTTGCTATCTATTACCAAGTACATGTAAACGTTTCGTTAGCTTGAAAAACGCTTTCAATGAAATAATAAAGTTATTTGACAACTATCTAGAATAACCAGAATACCAATATTCTTCACTTTGTGCAACTAAAAACATTGCAGTTGTAATACAAGTGCATTTTCACTGAAAGACGGCAATCACTGCAACCTCATAAGCTTTGCGTGGCAGCCATCTTTAGGCGCAGCTCACTTCCTCAATCACCATTTAATTTCCGACAACGGATTCTTGCGTTTGATGCAACGTGAATCACGTATACATTAGATAAAAAAGCACCGGTCAATTTTGTTAACAACTTATTGCGTAGCACCAACAAAAAAATATATTACAAATCGAGTCTAGATGTCGCAATTTACTCAAAACTTGGATAAGTTGCCATGAAAGGATATTGCTTTGTCAAGAAAGATTCCAAGAACATGGTTGTTCAACTTCTGAAAGCTAGTTATAGCAATTCAAGTGTTTAAAATATGGTTAAACTCCTAACATAAACTATTAAATCTCAAAATACATATGCTTGTTTTCCAAAATAAAAACGGGTTGTTAAACTGTTGAAAGCCAGTTGTACAAGTCTAACCATACATTAAAAACTCATATTTGAAAGTATATATTGTTAATATATGTATGAAATTGAAAGATGCAATATAGACAAATTAATCACAAACCAAATGCAAAGTGTTGACTGATTGTGGAGCACGTGCAAAAGTCGTTTCATTAGTTTCCTCCGAAGCAAATGGTAAACAAATATTCATGCATAATTCTAAAATTCCCTTGCCCTAACCTTTGACTCAGAGCAAATGCTCTCACAGCAAACGTTTTATAAATTCACGCCATTTCTCAAAGACGAACGTTTGACAAAGATTCCCGAAAAAGGGAGATTTTCTCGGAAAAGAAAGACGGGAGAAAAGCGAGATGACAAAGTGAATGAACATGATTAGAAGTGAAATTAGAAAGAAGAGGCGAGATGTATACACACAGAGAGAGAGAGAGAGACGCACGAGGTACTAAGGCGACTCCACAACCGCAAACGTAATTTTATTAACTGTAATTAGGACATATTGACGCAGTCTATATAACACGTTAGAAAAGTTATTGCGGTGGATGGCGAGCGTGGAGTGGGATGTGAGGTGGAACAAGATGGCTGACACCCCCTTGGGACAAAACCGTTTGCCAGAAGCCTGGCTTTCCATTATTTTAACCAAATGGCAACCAGAAACCGGGTTGCGCATTGCGTGCCGCTATCTCCCAAGAGTTGGGTCTGCCATGCACTTAGCGGTCCGCCCTTATTTGCAAAACGTGGACGTCGAAAACGCTGCTGAAATTCTACGAAATATTCGATATTTTAGAGAGGCACCCCCTGAAGAGACACAATCTGCAAACGTGTAATATTCTAAAACTGATGACTGCTCGATGTTTTGAATATACTTCGCTTTTTCAGTATTAAATCCAGCAGGTTTTATACCAAAGCCGGCATCCAACCAACTCTTCTTTCTCCAGACGAATTTTCCCCCCCTGCAATTTAGACAATATTTAAGTCATGATTGATGCGAATCATGCCTAAGCCAAGATCTAAAAACTGCTGTTGACAATCAAAGAAAGTGAATTGAGGAGCTCAAGTGAAAATCTAAGGGCATTTCTCGTCCAAACAAGCAGATTTTAGAGCACCATTAGAAAACAGAAGAAAGACAACGTTTTCCTTTCAGTTACCTACTCCTAGACGTCCTATACGTCAATATTTCCGTTCAATTTCAACGCAGTTTTTTTATAGATAGAAATTGTAGGGATCCTCTTAGCGTTGCATTTGGTGCAAACATATATACTAAGGATATAACGTAAAAGATGGATCTGGAAAGGGTACTAAAGATGGATTTAAAAGCAAAAAGCATCTCCTTTTACTCCTTTCTCTTTAGTTGACTACAAATCATAGTTCTACGCGACTTACAAAACGCAAACTTGTTTCAAAACCGTCTTATGATCCTCGGTTTCGAGCTGCCAAATTGCGTTATTTAAGGATACGTTTTCAGCTTTAAAATCCTTTCGCGATCTCGGCAAAGGGCAACAGGTGAGCACCTGTTGCTTCCAAAATGCTCTAGTCGTCAACTACGGAGCATTTAGACGGAATAGAAACCACGAGAATTAAAGTTGGAAAGCGGAGACCAAATTACGCTTATCCTTTTAAAGCTTCTGGGAGACCAAAAAGACAAAAAAAAAATTGGGACAAAACCCAGGCTATTAGGACATCTGGCGACAGTTCGAAGAAACTGAAACGTAGGTACACTCACTATTGGGTACTAAAGGATATTTTGCCTCCGAATAGAAACACACATTAAGGTTTTACATACTGCGATGCATTAGCCTACATAGGTAAGTACACTATGGTATACTGTGAATAAAAATATCGTATATGCATGTATATGTTTACATGTACAAATAGCCATGTTTACGCGTGTAGCCATACAAGGATATGTGAGCACATATGGCCGTTCATTGGTCTTACATACACAAACATCCATGGTCATGTATTGTGTGGTCAGATGGGTCTAGTTTCTAGCATAGTTAAGCATATATACAGGGTGGGCCAATAAAAACGTAAGCCAACTTTATAAAAATCATAAAATGGTTATTTGTTAATGGAATTTATTGAAAATGTGTACTTAAATAGGATACAAAAAAATTCCCTATTTCAAATTGTGTTCAAGGTTAGCACCTTTCTCTGGAAACAGTTTCAAAAATTGCCTTGCACTGTAATTTTTCGTTTTACGCAAAAAACTTATTTTGGTTCTTTCTTCTTCAGTGAACGCCATTTTGAAAGACAAATTCGAATGATTACGTCATTAAAAAAGAACGTGAACG
>JAQGAE010000571.1:0-33611 GCA_034696685.1 Julus scandinavius | reverse complement strand
ACTGTGCATTTTGACATATAAAAATAGGTAGTTTTACACATTTATGTGTGCGCAACTTTTTTACACATTTTGGTGTGTTTTTTTTTGCACATTTTGAGTTTTCAGTGTTTGTGATTCTTCTGAACGCCATATTCACTAAAACTTTGCACTTTTTTGGTAGCACACAGGGTTTTGTCCAGTTCGTAATTTGGATTAACGTTTGTAAATCGAAACAACATGTGCTGTTCGTAAATAGAGTCGTTCGTAAATCGAGGTTCCACTGTGTATTATGTTAACAATTATCCAAATTAAATTTTTACGGCTTTCATATTTTTTCTTGAATGTTGCTGAGAGTCAAAAAAAAAAAAAAAAAAAAATCCGCTACGCTGTCCACATGAGGTCCATGGGACCACGTTTTGGGCTTCCCTGCTCTAGACTGTCGGCGCCATCAATGGTCGCCTATACTCATCTTTCTTCGTGTATGGGTTTGGTCTTAAGTATTCCTCCCGTTTGAGCATGCGCAGATATAACGGCTGAAAATCGGGATTATATCGCGTGAAACCTCTCGGTGGTTTTACCGCGGCTGTATATAAAAGATGGGGACCAATAAAACAGAAAAAAAACGTGCCGCTAAAGCTTAATGTACGCTTGGCGTGAAAGCTTTTCATAACACATCCTTATCATATCTCAAGCTGCACAGGCTTAAAAAAAACGTAGCGCTGTTGAACGGAGGGGTGGTGGCGATGATTGATCGTCGGTCCCTCGACACCAAATCCAGAGACTTGGACATCACGTGACCGCCAGCGTTATTATTATTATTATTGTTATTATTATTATTATTAGGCGTGAAAAAGTAGAGTTTTTTTTTGTTTCCTTACCGTAGAGCTCCACGGATCCTTCCGTCTCCCCCAAGTAGTTTTTGGCGATGCATTTGTACGTCCCATAATCCTTTCCGTTGAGATTTTTAATTCTCAGCTTCATAATGATCCTGTAGAGTAGCTCAGTCGTCTCTGTTTCGTACTTATTGTTGGTCATTATCATTCCAGTTCCTCTCGCCCAATAGTTGATGGATTTGGGAAACGCTTCCGTCGAGCATTCGAGCATGACATCACTTGCTGGCAACGCTCCAACCAACTGATTCGGAATACTTATTATCGGAGAAACTGAAAAGAAGATAGAAAAAAAATCAGGGCTAAATCTATACGAAACACGAATTGCACAAATTTAGTCTCGGATCAGGGTTTTACCATTCTTAAAATGGTAAATCCGACGTGAGCAGTGACAAAAAAACGTCTCTCAGACATTGGAGATGACTAGGAGAGTGTAGCACCTGATGAAGAAGCCAAGAAGGCAAAGAAGTTGTGCACCGTAATAAAGTCTGGGGTTGTAAAATTGTACTAAATCTAACTGTCATTTGTTAAACAGATAAGATAAAAATCCCAGTCGTTTCAACAGGCTCCAAACCAGCTGAACAAGTGCTTTTGAAGCCAAGTTTCTCAATAACGTTAACAGTCGTTTAAGAGGGAGAAAACGTTTACTAAAATGCTTTTGATATTAATGATTCACATCTAGTAAACTTTCGATTATCCAGGGGCGAATAAAGCCCTATTTTTACCAATAACTCTGAATCGTCGACAGGGACTCGAAACGTAAAGCGTCACATCCATAGCTTTATGACACTCTTAAGGGATATATTCGAGGGAACTATTTTCAACCGTTTATTTGAATCGATTTCCAAACAAAATATCACTAGGACAACATACTTTGAATAACCGGAACTTTACGAACAGCGAGAATTGTGGCATTCTAATTAGAAAAAACATAATACACTTAAGTGCAAAAAAATCGACCCACCTGCATGAATCAAGTAAAAATGTGTTTTTTCTCAGCAACCAAATGTCCGATTAAAAATCGGAAAAATGCGTTTGTTGACAATTTATTTCTCTTTATAATTCGCTTAATTTGCATAAAATTTCCCAATTTTTCATTATTTATGCCATATGCATCGTTGTACCCCTGTGGCTGTAATTGTTTCTGAATGCCATTTAATTATCAGAACTTAATGAACACATATCCAGGCATAGTGTTAATTAATTGTTTATCGATAAAATGACCACTCCACCATAAGTAGACGCACGAGTTGCAGGCTGTTCTCCAGAGAAATTCAGCAGAAATATTTTTCACTCTTGGCGAATTATAAACAGGAATAAATTGTCAACAAAACACATTTTTCCGATTTTAAATTTGACATTTGGTTGCTGAGAAAACACATTTTTACTTAATTCATGCAGGTGAGTCGGTTTTTTTTTTGCACTCAAGTGTATAAGCATATACTTAGTATCGCGATAACGTAAATGATGGTCACAATTTGATTGTAATTGTTGCCTCGTAAACTAAGGCGGATCTTTTAGAAGGGATAGTGATGATATGAGAAAGCTTCGATAGGGGTATAAAAATCCCTAAAAATCGTTATGTTATCTTTATTCAGACACTTGAGTGACTTAAAAAGCTAACGAGACACTCAAAGCATCTTCATGCTCGTTTCTTACAATTTCAGTTACAAAATAAGTCCTAAATTTAGTGGGGTTTTTTTGCAACTTGTGGCCTCAGCGTTAGACAGACGCCCAAAATGTCAAAAGTGGTTGCAATTCAAACGAAATGGATTAACATTAACTGATATTCCTCGCATAATTTTTTTTTTAATTTTGAGTTTGCGACTCAAAATGTGTTTTGGGGGCGTCTGGAACGCTATCGCCCTCGTCGATGCTTTCGTGCGCTAATTAACCGCTTTCGTTGCAACTTTCGGTAATTACATTTTGAAAATAGTTTAACTCCGCTTTAAATGGCTCGTGTTATTTAATTAAAGTTTAATGAAACCCGAAAGAATGCGCGGCGTTTTAACGCTACGAACGAGAGACAGATAGAGAGAGGCCTAATCGAGAGAGGCTTTTCGCGGAAAAGTGACAGCTAACGCGTTTTCCCCTTTTATTTTGAATAAACTGGACGGGTGATGCGCTTATTAACTAATCGTGCTCCTATGATATTCATCGATTTGCGTTAAAACCACGAGGGTATTTCAAACACCGATTACGAACGAATTGAGCGAGCCGATGCCGCTACGATCAAAGAGATCGGAATGAACTTTTAATGAACTTTAGAAATAAACACTCGAGGGAAATGATGAAAACTATACTAAAAAATATCCGATAGAGCATCATTTAATATTAATACATTTAAATTCCCCTGAAAGTATTACTTACGGTTTCACCGCACCACTCCGGGGTTTGCAGTGATTGCCATCTTATGTTACCATTATTTTGTCGGATTTTAAATCATTTTCATGATTTTTTCCAAACGTATTAGGTTAATCATCCACTAATAATATACTTAAATTTTCTTAAACTTTAAAAATTTAAAATCCTCCGACATTATCGTCATCCAATTTTAATAAATTGTAATACCCCTAAACGCCTACTTTAGGCTTCACCGTACTACTTCGGTGTTAGCAGTGATTGCCTTTTTTCTATCATCCAATTCGTCAGATTTTAATTATTTATACTAAATCTACCAAATTCATTAGTACTATTATCGAATCTTTATAAACTTAAAGATGGTTTAGACACAACTGAAAAACTGGCGTGAGTTTCTGTATTAAACGCGTAACTTTTCTAACGCTTCTTACACAACACACGATTTTAAAACAGTTATGATTACAAAATACATCGTGAACAGACCGATAATAACAAAAAAAATACCACACTTACATTCCACATCCAAAATGATACGTTTGCTGATGGAAGGTGGTACTCCGTTGTTTGCGATGCACAGGTACGCTCCCATGTGGGTACGGGACACTTTGGAGATATTCAAGATTTCACCATCTAAAGTCATCACTGAAAATTCAGAAAATAATAATTAGGGATATTACCTCGTAATTTAATGCTGGGCATAACACTGACAAATATATAAATACGTTGAGCTGATACATTTCTGTTTGGTATTACTTAGTTTACATTAAGACATATATTGAAATATGAAAGATATTTAAGGCAGAAAACTACTAACGTCTAATATGATTCATATTAAGGATGATTTAGTTAAAGATTGAAAAAAATTAAAGTTGACTTATGCAAATTGGTTTAATGGAAAATGAACTAGATGTTGTTGCATTCGTGTCTAGTCATTAAAGAAGAAGTTCATCATGAATAAAAACGCCGCGATTCATTGAATAACTTGAGATTTCTAATTATTTACGCTGAATGCAGTTTAAAAAATTGCTAAAGAAAACATCGTTAGAAATCGAATAAAACATTTATACGAATGCGGTTGCATTTAAGAGTACCAAAAAATACCACTTAACTGGGATTGAAACCCTATCCCTTTCAATGGGTAAATTTGCAAAGACACTCACAGCCAAACAAAAGGAGATTAAATAAAAATAAAAATTGTCTAAAATAGCTTGATAAATCAGCAAGGTCATTGGTTTGTCGTTTTTCACTTTAAAATAGTAGATTTTTTTAAATTAATAAACGCGTTGGAAAAATGTCCGTTATTTTGCACACGCTGAAAGCAGGTGGCAGCATAAGATAGTCAAGTTGTAAGTGCAAAAATTCAAATAATAATTTAAAATATAAAATCTACTACTTTAAAGTGAAAAACGACAAGCGAATATAAAAATGTATGGCCATATATGGCTTTTTTATTATTGGATATATTTTTGTCTTTGTCCATATATGGAAAAAAGCATGGATATTTTTTTTTCTATAAGTATGACTACTACACGTACATTGAAATACAGTGATAAGAAGTAATGGGCAAGACATGTGTACACATACTTTGATATACGGTCATATCTGGACTTATTGGTTATTTGAAGACATATATGGGCATACATGTACATGCTCATTTAATTTTATCGATGGTCATTTATGGAGATTGGTGTGGTTATCTTCAGTTACTGATATGTCCACACCTGGCATTT
Organism: Julus scandinavius; assembly: GCA_034696685.1. Taxonomy (NCBI): domain Eukaryota; kingdom Metazoa; phylum Arthropoda; class Diplopoda; order Julida; family Julidae; genus Julus; species Julus scandinavius. The sequence continues at coordinate 28,651 of JAQGAE010000571.1, read as the reverse complement.
CCCATATAGAGTATGTGTTATTTATGACTTCAATAGCCTGGTGTATTTCTAGTTTTGATTTTACCAAAACTGTGAAATGAATTAATCGAAATAAATTTAATAAACAGTCAAACCCAATCGATCCAAGGTTTCAATTAGTGAGTTGTTTTTTTCTCTTTGACGAGTGGTGAAATTGTAGTGAATTGCCCTCATCGAATCGGCCCCTTTTCGTTTACGACTCGCAATCAATGACACCGTTTAGTTATTTAAGGACGAAATGAGAGTAACAATTGCGTCAGAATGTCAATTTGGCGATACGGTGATAATAAGGGATGGATTAAACGTATATCGTGCGAATAAATGTCAGCTCAAATGTTGGCATTTTGCTAGAACAATCCTAGACGCAATTATACGCCTATTCTAGTTGCTGGCTTTGTTTAAACAATGAGAATTGCATTCCCTGAAATTAAACAATAGTGTTCCTTTCGAGTGGAATGCGACGAAATAAGCGAAATATGGGAATAAAATGAGAGAAATTATTAATCCAAGCTAGTTGACACACTTTTCAAACGTCAGCTTTAATGAGCATATACAGGGTGCTCCATCTACAAACACCGCATCCGATATTTATTAAAATTAAACAGGAAACCGAAATTTTCTCAAACTATAAGATTTACTTATTAAGCGGAGTTTTTAACGGCGATTATCTTCTTAGAAACTAATGAGAATTTAACGAACGATTAAGTAATTTACCATGGTAAAACTCACCAAAAATGGTGTACCAGTTTTAATGGAAATGGCTTAAACCAGAGGATCACATGTTACCCCTCGTGACCCTGGGACAATAGAGATTTCTATTGTTTTCTATTGTTATTTGGAACGCTGTTTTATATTGGTATCAATAGAAAATTTCTATTGGTTTTATTGGTTTTAATTGTTTTCTATTGTTCAGTCAATACAGCTAAACCATAGAAGCCAATAGAAGTCAATACAGGAACCATAGAAAACAATTAAAACCAGTAAAGTATCCAAATAACAATAGAAATCTCTATCGGTTTCTATTGTTTTTTTCACCAGGGAAGGGTGGTTTTAAGGAAATTTAGAAGCAATTTGTGTTCACTTTGAAAAACGTGATTACACATATTGGTGAATTCATAATGACATTTTTTAACTATATTTTAAAATAAACAGGAGTACGTTGATATATAACCCGCGCAGCCGCATATACTAATAATTTAAATCGTATTATAATACTTCAGTACCACCTCAAAGATTTTCCAACCGACCAACCAAACGATAGTTACAAATGACGACATTCAACATTGAAAATGACACAAAACTAGCTATTAAGCAAACCATTTGGCTAGAAAATAAGGTGTAGAGTTTTGAAGCTAAATGGTTTTAAAAGGAATGACTTAAAAGAAATTGATAAGATTATGATCTTACATTGGCGTTTTGTTAACAATAGAGGCGAGTTGTCCTCTCGTCGCCACATCATGGAGGGCTCTGGAAAACCTGAAGCCTTACACGTCAGACTGACGTCATTTCCTTCCCTCACCTTCACCGTGGAAGGAGAACTTTCATTATCTAATATATCTGGTGGCACTGGAATTAAAAATAAACATCAAACAATTAATAATCAGTTTCTGGTATATAAAAACTAATAAGGCTATCAACCAATAACTACTATCTTAGATTCAAATGGCCGAGCATATCAAAACTCCAAGATTTTATATGTATGATAAAATCAGATATAGTTTTAAATTCGATTGTAGTACATTGTATTAATGTAAAAAATATGTAGTTGCATGTTCACAGAACTTGATTCTTTCCATATCTTTAAGTCGTTGTTTCTATATCGAATAAGACAGTGAGGTTCTTGTATATCAAACACTCAACTTTATTTTTTCTACATAATATATTAGCCCACTTAGGCCTTCATCAGGGGCTACACTCGCGTATTTATTGAATCGCCGCACTTGGGCATTTATGTGGAAATTATTGTAAAAAATTAGTACATATACAAATCAAAAATATTCCCGAAGTATCACAAATTTGTAATAAAACAAAGGAGCGAAGTAGTTGTATGTTGTAAGATTTTTAAATTTCATGTATATTGTGTTAAATACGTCCAGCATAATATTAATATTATTAAATTTTGAACCACAGTCCCTGATTTAATCAAAACATAATAAAAAAATAATTCATACTTTGCAAAACAAATATTATTAATCCTGGTTCAAAAATATCTCACAAAGAATGAACAATTAATTATGCAAATTTGCTTTCTGATAAAGTGACTAAAGTGAATTTCTACTTCCTATTTCTTACTACACTTCACTGTAAAAAATATTGGTGTTATGGAGAACCGATAAAGGTTTTACAATTTGTTGCAAATATAAAACCTTTTTTAGTGTTATGGAAGAGCATGAAAAAAGGTGTTTCAGAGTACCTTTCATCTGGCACATGAAAAAGGAGCTAGCAAGCACCTTTTCTAATAAAGGTGTTATAGTTGACAAATAGCAGCCATACAGGGTGTTTCATTTATCATGTTCTGTACAATAGCTTTTAAAATAAACAGTAAATCATAAAATGTATCAGAATACAATATTAATATTATGAACATGCATTTCAAATCATGCAAGAATTAAGGAGTTTCCTGGCCCCCTTCCATCATAGTGTTGCATTATTTCTGAAAATCATTTAAAAAACGAAATCTGAAACATTAAAAAGGGGTGCTAAGATGGATACTTCATAATATTTTAAAAACTAAACTAAGAGAATTCGACTTACCGTTAACAATCAGCTATAAATAAAGGATAAATTCTTCAGTCAAAATCGGTTGTAGAATTAGCAATAAACTAAATTCTGAATGGAATAATTATTGAAATTCTAAATGGAATGCAAGCGCATGTTAAAATTCCAAAGTTTGCATGTGCACGTTGTTAAAACTCCTTTAAAGGTACTATGAAAACGAATTGTATGCATAACACTTATTTGGGTTTTGAAAAACCATTTAATACTTTGAAACACCTTTAAAAATTTAGACATCTATAACTGAACTGACACCTTTTTTTCACAATATTTCTTAGAGTGTTGAGTGCAAAAAAATCGACTCACCTGCATGAATCAAGTAAAAATGTCTTTTTCTCAGCAACCAAACGTCCGATTTTTTTGTTGTTAAATAGAATTTGAATTTGTGCTGGAGTTCTTTTCTGGTTTGATTGTTTTGCTGCATGTGCAATTAAGTTTTTAATTTTGAATGTTAGAATTTTGTCACATGCAAGAAAAGTAGAATAAGAGAAATAAGAACAGTAAAATCAGTTTGAAAACAGATTTGAAAAACGAAGGTTGGACTGAGATTATTGGGATAAAAATAATGAAGAGAACTGGTTTCAACTCAAAACAATGTCAAAATTGTATCAACGTAGATCCTAAATAGAAACAGCAGTGCGTTCAAGTGTGACAGTTCGTCACACTCGCAGGACTACAACACTTACAGTCACAGGGGCACAACGATGCATATTGGCATAAACAATGGGAATTTGGTTGCTTTAAGTTCAACATTTTTCCCCTCAAGGATGCAGCTGGAATTTTTTGAAAATCAGGCGAATTATAAAGAGGAATAAATTGTTTACAAAACTCATTTTTCCGATTTTAAATCGGACATTTGGTTGCTGAGGAAAACAAGTTTTTACTTGATTCATGCAGGTGAGTCGATTTTTTTGCGTTTATGTGTATTTAGTCACCAAAATGGATGCTTAGCATTTACTTATAAAGCACTTAGTGGTGGATTTTCTTCTCACTCTCTCCTCCGAGTTCATCAATGGCAAATCATTTTCAAATGATATATAATTAATTTGCTCGATCGTTCGACCTGCTTTTCATCAAAATATGGTGGCAGCAATGCCGAAGTAAGGCTAAGAGTCGATGCAGCACAAAAGATGCATTATATTAGATAAATGTGACAATAATACACGACCATTACCATCAGACCGCAGTCTGAAACAGCTCTAATTTTAAAAGTTGGGAGACCGAAAATCATTTTATCCAACTTTAAAGTTTGAATCACAGTTAGTTGATATGCTTTTGATGAATAAGGGGAGCGAAATCCATATCACATATTCTGTAACTCCATAACCCTTATCCTACATACTACTGATTATCACACTGATATAATTATTACAAAAAATTTCAAAAATGGTAAAACATAAAATGTGAATACTACACCAACAGTTTTTTTGTTGTAAATTACTGGCGTAACGAAACTGAAACGCTAGAATTTCTTAGATCTAATAAACTTCAGGCTATCCAGTTACAACAGTAATTCACAGCCACTTAAAGTAGGTATGCCAAGAATAGTTTACCAAGATGAGTATGTTACCCTCACATAATAACCTCGAGTGAACAAAAGAGAATTAACCCAGTTGGACGTCTTGGTTAATTTTAATTACTTTTGAGGATAAAATAATTTAACAAACTCAAGTATGAATTTAAAAAGCATACGAAAACAAAGGTATAAAAAGTTTTAAAAATATAACTTTGAATCACAAATGAAGCACTAAAACGCCATGCAAAACAAAAAAAAAAGATGTTTTCTTAAAAGTTCTGCGCCTAAAGTATATCAAATCTCGTAATTTACTCGAAAACTTGTGTAGAATTTTAATTAATTAAAACTTTAGTATTAGGATTTTTGCAGCGCATTTTATTTGTAACTTATTACTTCCGCAGATTAGTATAAAAGCTGGGATTTTTTTATAATGTTTCTATCGCGTTATGGATGAATTCACTCTAAATTCTACTCGTTTAAGCGCACTTATATCAGACACTACTTTGAAGATTTTAACCATAGCTGCCAGGTCAGTGCTTTATAACCCTCTTAATACGTTTTGAATCTTCTAACGTGACGCGAATGTCTTATCATTTTTAACTCAGACGTCTTAATGTAGTTTGAACGAGGAAAATGCTTCTATCTCTAATCTAATTACGCCTCTTAGACCATTTTAAGTTTCCCTCGACATCTCATTGAATGTAACTAAAAATGGAGACCGTAAGCGATACGAAAATCTATTATTCTGCAATCTGAATTTTTTTTGTTTTATAATTGCGCAATTGACACAGTGTGGGGTGCATTCAAAAAGTGGCTCAAAATCAGGTTTCCCTGCATTTCGTCATCACAACACTGCACTGTACTAAACTTGTTAGTGATCCAGTATCGATATAGAGTACTAAAATACTCGGGATCGAAACAAAAGTATCGATACCATAGTAATACATCGCATTATCCCTGCGCACGACCTTCTCACCTTCGATAAAACTACTACTAAAATAATATCCTCGATTATAGAAATGAGGCTGCCGACTGCGAAGATAAGAGGCTCCTATTTTAAAGCTGGAGTCGAAGATCTTATTCAAATTCGAGATAAGAAAAACTTCGTATCGATCTGCCAATAAAAAACCGAGCTTAAAAAATTATATTTACATTGAGCGCAAAATGAATATACAGAAGGGGGAAAAAAAAGGCGACGAAATCCGATTTCGGATATTTTCACCCTATTTTTTTAAAACATTTTCTTCTGCATTGGGAAGGATCAGCGAAGAAATGTACGAAGGGGGAAATAAATGCCTCGAATATTAAAGGGGATGAAATCTCTTCAAGAAAGCCACGGAATATGAATATGAATTTGTTATTATGTTGAGGGTGTTTCAAAAGTAGATCGTGCCAAACTAAGATTTTTGCTCGGTTTAGGAAAATTATAAACAGATCCAAACAAGAGTTTGTTGAACGAATATTGTCTAAACGTTGTGAGAATTTAATAAAATATACTTTGGGCCACTTGTTGACGTTTTTAGGAGTTCTGAAGAAGTATTAAATAATTGCTACCGAATATGGCATCATTTTTATTCTCTGAGTAACAGGTGCAGGGACATTCCCATCCATTTCTGAATTGAAAGTAACCCTATCATGTGGGGTATCGTGTGGGGTAACTTTAGGCCAAGACATTTTTCAAGGCATACCTCTAGTAGACAAAATTAAATAGGGCCATAGTCTACGAACCTCTCTAAAAGCATAAAATGTGCCGGTCTCAAAACTATACTTTTAGACAGGTTCTACTGTATGGGTCGGGTCTCTACTTTCAAAGTTTAATAGTAATAAACTACAGGATAAAATGATAAATATAGCATAAACTCAAGTTTGGGTTCCGATATGAGTGACCTGTATAGTTTTACAAGAATATTCACGTGAATAACAGTTGTGACATATAGTAATCCCAATATCCCGAGATAAAAGTTTGACTGAATTAACGAAAATACAAAACAAGTGTCACAGTAAAAATGGTTGTAATTTAGAAAATGCGGAATTTTAAATATTGGGAAGAAGTCATCACACAATCGTACAAATTCTTTACGATCAATTACAAAATGCATGATTTAAGTAATGTAAGACTATTTATAAAGAGTAAGATTAGACGTCTGCAAACACAGTTTATTTACTTAGGGGTTTATTAGAAGCTGGGCGTTTATTAGAGTCTTGACATGACCTTATCCATTCTTCAACTTCGATCGTATGTATAAATGGTGAATGTAATGTATAAAAGGCCACGAATTCTCGTTAATTTTGAAAAAGACTCTCGTTTTGTGCTCCTTCTTCATGAATAGAGCTAACAAAAATGTTATTTCCCTGTTTGGAAACATTCATGAAACATAAATGATATGAAGACACGCCTCGGAGGATGTTTCATTCATGCGTGAGTACGCTCTCGGATTAAATAATGCAAGCTTCAATTATACTAACTTAATATTTTTTGTCTTTCTCAAAATAGAGACCTTATTCTCATTATTTTTTTTTTTTTGGGGTCTTCATTTTTTTCCATCGTTTTCGTGCTGGTATTAGTTTTTTCAAAGATGATTTATGTTTTCCATTTGTTGGCTTCATTCTCATCCCATACATGACTCGCATAAATGTAGATGATATTTTTTTTTTAAAAATAAGAGGAATATGTCCTTCAAATCCATTTCATCTACACCGATACGTATTTCTCTATGTTCGTAGAAATCCATTCTTGGTATCGCAAATCCTTTCTCTTATTTTTTTTCTTCTTAGATTATAAGATGTAATCATCAATCCTCATTTCTAGTCCATCCTTTATAATCGCAGTATTTCGATTTGAACATCTCACGTAATTTTACTTTTCATATCAACTGTGAAGCCTAGCGTATAAGCACACGTTTTTAATGGTTTCCATACTTCAAGAGCTTGTGTATAAAAATATACAGCAGTCGTGGGAGACTTAAATCTTAATCACATCAACTACTATTATTAATCTTTCCCTGGTGGAAAAGCTACATATGGACATGTAAAGGTCATGTATAGCCAAATAAAGTCATACGAGTGCACATATGAACAAACATGGACCATTGATGCCCCTATATGGCCAGATGTGTCCAATTTCTGGTCTCCCTGGTGAAAAAAACAATAGAAACCAATAGAGATTTCTATTGGTTTCTATTGTTATTTGGACACTTTATTGGTTTTAATTATTTTCTATGGTTCCTGTATTGACTTCTATTGGCTTCTATGGTTTAGCTGTATTGACTGGACCATAGAAAACAACAGAAAACCATAGAAAACAATTAAAACCAATAGAAAACAACGTTCCAAATAACAATAGAAATCTGTATTGTTTTTTTTCACCAGGGCTAGTCATATCTAGAAAAACTCGTATGTCCATACATGGCCCATACACATATATGGTTTTTTCTACTGTATACAGACTGAAGTTGTATTAGTCAGTTATATTTGAATCAGCCTTCTTTTTCAAATAAGTTTAAATTAAATTTGACCTAATTATAATTTGTATCCCACAACAACGTGTAAGTTGTTTGTAATATTTCTTTTGATATTACATATTCATTTAACACCTGAAGAGAAGTCTTAAGGTAGTAAAAAGGTTATTAAAATGTGTTGGTTAAGATTTATTGCGAGTCTCTCAAGATTAAACAAATACTCGAGTATAACTTGTACTTCGTTGCATTTAAATACTCAGTACGAAGTCAAAATATCCGCAGAATTCTGTCGGTGAAATTGAAGTATTTATAATAGAGTGTATTGACATAGTTTATAAAATTTAACTAGTTCAAATATGGGGTTTACGATAGCCTCGATCAACGTAAATTGACTTCGTATTTACAAAGTTCGCAAAGAGTAAACTGGAATCGATTTCATTTCGTTTGTCGTCTGGGAAAAGTTATTCATCCGGCATTAAAGCGTTTTAAAGTCGTCCATATTGTTTATTCTCCCGAGCATATCCAATGATGAAGTTGTGTACAAATCGAGACATTGCGAGGATTTAGAAAGAAACGAATTGGATATTTAAATATTTGATTCGCAAATAAGCGTCTTTCTACAATAACATCAATTTCGAGATATTAGTTTGTGAAATTGCTTACGCCTTCTAGGTTGGAAAAAACATATCTGTATTTGGGCCTTTTGATGAATAGTCCATATACGGCCATTCAAAATCATTAACAAGTGGGCATTAGGGAAAATACATTATATATATATATTTGTCAGTAAACTTTTGTTGTACCTATGAGAAACCTCTTTTAAAATACTCTTCTTTTACAAGGATGGAAAAATCAAATATGGGTCATGTATGGCTTTTTCTATACTTACCAGAACTAGGAATAACATAAATAAGACGCACATAGCCATACATGTGTATGTATTTACATATATACATGTACTGTATGTATTGTATATTTGTACAAGTTAAAATATTTGTCCATACACGTCATGGATGTTCAACTAATGTATACATCTGACACACCATTTGCTAAATATAATCTGCCTATACATATGGGCATAAGATGAAACATATATATGACATATAATATGGCCAAATCATGCCCATATATTGCTGTTCCACCTGGGTAAGCAAGACTTATCGCGGTTGGCGTCAACGATCATGGATAACGTGACGTTGAAAAAACAAGATGGCTGCCCACCGTTAGAGATCGATTTTTTTCCACAAATTTCCGTTAAAGACGCAATTTCCTTTTCGTGCAACGCTTAAATCCGTCCATTCATTCCTAAAAATGAGGGTTGCTACTTTTTATGTCCTTTCAAGAATGTCACCTAGAAAATATACCCAATAGTACCTCACTATATAGTGAGTAGTGTGACCAATAGTAAGTCTCCTACTAGCTCCTCATTGGTCCATTTCTTGTATTATGTAATATTCGATTTTGAAACATGCGACATCCTTTGCTCCTTTTATATTATTGTACACCGTGAGCCAAAAAAAGCAATGCCAAAATATAATTCATTGCAACTTAATTAAAACTACAATAATGTTAATGAAATTTTCCAGTTGTGTACTTTTGTTACTAATCTTTCAAATCTCTCTCATGCAGGTGGCGCTGCACGTCAGCATAATTTTTTATTTCACTGATTTCCCCGCAGGTGGCACAGCCGATAAATTCGTCTGCTCAATCATAGCAAATTCGCAAGAATGGTTTCAGTACAACAGTTTAAGCACTCAAAGAGTAAAAGGAATCACGTATCAGTTATTATACACTAGTAAAAAAGCAAAGACCACCCAGGAAACATTCCTAGGGCATAACCATAATTAGATTGTCCCTATATCACACCCCATGGAAATGAAGTTAGTCTTTCGGTCAACTCACAACTCCAGAATGCAATTCGTTAATACTTGGTAATAATATAGTTTTTTAAAGCTATTCTCCAATGTTTGCAGCCTCTTGCACAGGAGTGACTTGTACATTCAAATAATTGTGAGCGTAGAGTCAATAGGAGTTTTAAAAAGGTAGCTATATGACCTCACCCTTCCCACCATCTCAGATACATGAGCCCCAAATGAAAGGCAGTTATCAAAAGTCACGCCCAGTTGGGACAGCTAATGGCTCAATTACTAAATGTAGCACTATTTTTGTGTGCCATATGTTGACAAATGTTGAAAAAAGTGTTATAATGTAAATATTGCAATATTACATCAAATACAGGGCCGCCCCTGATAAGGTGGCAATCACTATAAACACATGAGTATGTATGGTTTGCCGAACTACAAGGGGCCGCAAAAATTTGGGTTGGATCTTTAAGTAGCGCCATTTTGGGTGCAGTGAGTTCGAAATAGATTGAAAAACACTAGTATAGAGCGACACTCAACTTTAAGCCTCGTACCTTTTTGAAAATAAAGTTTCTAATGAAGTAGCGTAAATCGATGGCAGCGTCGCGGCGTATGGAAACTTCCGCATCTTTTTTTTGCTTTTTTTCTCTCCCTGAATCGCATTGTTTGCATTAGAATTAAATTCAATCGAACATTTTTTCCACGAAAAGAAATTGAGCAAATAAGAGCAAAGTCTCGCTATTAAATTTAATGGAGTTTGCATTGATTCGTTGCCAAAAAAAGTTTTATTTCGTTTCTCCGCTTTATTATTTTTTATCCTTCTTTTCAAAAAGGGCTTAATAACAGTGGACACACACGCCAATACAGGCTGCGACGAAAATGCGAAACAGCCACTATGTTATTTAGATCGATCTGAAAGAAATAAATGAAAAAATGCACTTTTCGTTGGAATCATTCCAGATGCTCCACACATACACCTATAAGAAGGCCTGTGTAGCTTTTCGAACCTACGATTTATGTAATAACGTATCTGGGGTGAAATCTATGTATAACTGAAAAAAAATGTGTCCATAAAAAGCCTCGCGTTAGAAAAATTCGCGTAAAAAAAACAAAATAGCTTATGGGATAAATTGTGTTATTAGCATCATCTGGCTTCTCTGAAATACGTTAAATAAACACTGAAACCCCCAAAAATATTATAAACATATTGTAATATTACATCAATAACATTGTCGATTATTCTGCTACCCCTTAATAAACGGCAACCACTACGAGCACACGTGTATGTATGGATTGCCATACTAGAAAATACTGCCAAAGATTGTTGGTCAAATATGAACCATGTTTCGCCAATGATAGGTGGTATATGATTTGTACACCAGGGTATGACCATTAAGTTATCAAATATCGCCAATTTAATACTACATATGCCAATTTAAAGGCACAATTTTGCACATATAAGGCTATACATGTCCAACTATGCATGTATATATTTTCCATTCTGGTTTCCTTTAAAGAAATAAAGTCGAGATATATTTTCTTATATAGGGGTCTATTTACACCTTTAAAGGGCGCATACGTTTCCTTCTTTTAGAGTATATTCAGCACATACTCTCTCCATAAACATCGTCGAGATAGGATGCAAATATCTCCACCCATTTTCCTTTTTTTTATGGTGAAAGTTGTAAAACGTAAGCGTGTTGGAAATAAAACAACGTCGTCTTGATCTTGTTGAACGAGTCGAATTGGGGGAAGGTCAAAACAACGAAAGCGTGGATCTCAACTACCATTGCACACTCTAGAGTACAAAATTCGTTCAACGAACGCAAAAGATGAAAAATCAGCATCCGAAACACAGACCACGAAATCGGAGCGTAATGTTAAAATCTCAAAGTAACTGAAATTAATAGAAAAACAGAAGAAAAGTATATGGGGAAGACTGAGAAACATTGAAAAGTGTTATGATACTACTAATACTTTTGTTTCGATACAGAGTATTCAATTGATACGGAGTTATGTACTAAATATGTTAAAGTAATTTTCAAAAAAAATACTCGTCATTCAGTATTGAAATATAAAAGTTGCTCTACTGATAAAATTTTTTACATTGTATGTTTTTATTCAACTAAAATTAATACATAGTACATGGATGTGATGTGAGGTGATTTTTATCTGATATTGGCCATAGTTTTGCCAAAAATGAATTCATGCACTCACTATCAGCTGCAACAATTAAAGGAATCTGGAACGTTTTTATCAAATTCTCCGACAATTAGTGAATTTTTACATTACTTATTGAAAACTACTGTTAATCATCGATACTTTATTCCATTATCGATATTTTAACTGATACTGCAAACCCTATATAGGCATGGGGTAATGCGAGACAGTGACGTTTTTGATAAAAACATACAGTTTTAATTTAATGAAATTGCATGTGATGCAATTTGAGTTAAGTTTCTGTTAACAATCTGCATGTGGGGTATTTTACATTAATTGGATAATTGATGAATGCCCAAAAAATGTTTTTTGTTTGCTGTAAAAAGTGGCTGTATGCTCTTCAATTTCTCCCTACGTGAAAAGTAAGCTGAACGGAGAACAAGAGATCTTCTACCAATTAATGTCGTTACGGAAAGTTAAACAACGCTATTGGGATTATCTTAAGAATCACTGATGGCTGAAAAGCTTTGTTCATACAATGTATAGGAAACATCTTAGCAATATCACCAAAGGCATAACGGATGGAAAAGCTAAGAGTGAACTTCTATTAGCCCTATAAAGGCATGTATGGGCCAGATTTATTGTTGGAATAACCATATGTAGCCACGCATACACTGAATTCATGTTTGAATGGTCATTTGAATCATGTGATCATTGTATTTCTACCAGTAAATATTTAGGCCAAAACATACTTTAAGCAAAAGACTTCATTCCTCTACAAATACGAATGAAGTTTAGCGAGAGAATGTTATAGAAGGACAATATATAATTAAACTTTAAAATGTTATTTGGCAACGTGTTAAGGTGGCCCCCAATACCATTCTCTCCCCATAGAATAAGTAACATCCACGATTGTTGTACACGTACGTTTTTATCTACCTTAGGTTTGCGAATAATTCGGACGTTGTACATTCTGTTAACACGTGTGAATCAGAAAATAGATGTTTTTTAAAAGGCCAACACTGTTGATTTTTTTATCCTTACAAGTCCCGGGATTATATTCCCCTCCGACAAGAGGCTGTGGATTACACACTCGAGGGTTTTTCTTCCCCATGTAGTAAAGCCATGAAAATATTCCTCGTTCTACGATGAATTGCTTTGTTAAAGTCTGGAGTTTTTGCCAATATTGATCCGCAGCTGGAGTTGTCGAGCGAGAGAGTGTTTTGTGTAAAACGAGAGTGGAGAGTCATTCCACTCCTGAACACAGTTCTGTAAGAGCGTAATTTGAAGAAACGCAACAAAAACATTTGGAAACAGCCAAAGGAACATCGTCCCTAATTCTACAATATGCAAAATAGGTTATTGTTTGGCGAAATAAGGGACAAAGCTTGAAATCCCGATGCCACTCGGTTCGAGTTAAATATTTTCAAAAGACGAGACAAGATGAAAGGAGTGCTGGGGGTATAAGATGTCTGCGATCGACATTTTGCCGTGGGAGGGAGGGGATGAAATGGGGCTTAACGATTTAACAACTAAGGAGTTGATCTGAGAAAAAAATCATTAGCAACGATAGACTAGGCGACAAAGTCGTATCCTGCAGTGACAAACGATTCTACTTCATTTGTCTCCCCCGTGGAGGGACTCATTCCTAGCAAAACCCCACACGACCAATTTGGATTATGAAATATAGCGAATAACTAAGTGCGAAATGAACTATGAAAATCAAAACATCTTAAGCACATTGCTAACAAATTAAGACAAATTGTTTCCGAAATCTCCCCTTCTGCAAACCACCTCAACCACAAACTCACCAACCCCTGCTCTCTAAATGTGTAACGATGATTTACATTAAACAAACCCTTCATCTTAAAAAAAATCAACATATTATTTAACATCGTCCCAGACTCAATATTTCTAAAACATAGTTTAGCTACTAACATGCTGTGTATTTATTACTACACATTATCACCAAGTATGGATAATGACCGAAGAATTGGAAAAATGTTTCAAAACTTACAAATATCAATAGTTTTCGATTTATGTCCACAGTTTTTACCTTAAACATTTATATACTAATTTTCAATCGCTTTTCATTGTTTCTGCTTGATATTAAATACTTCATTTATGCCTTTTTTTAAATGTATTCAATAAATTATAACTGATTTTCAGCAAAACTGCAATATACCCGAGCGGAATACCACTTAACAAAAAGTCTTTATCGGTAAACAAACGTTTTAATTAATTAAATATATTTACTTAAAATAAACCATTGTAAACTGAATTTTTTTAATATTTCAACATCATCGACCAAGTTCTTCCCTTCCCATAACTTGAATATAGATATAAAGCTGGTTAACTGATGTGCAATAATTAATCTGGTCGAAAATCCACATCCAAATTTTCACCGTAATATTAAAAATACAAGCAAGACTTGCCATAAACTTCTAAATATCCCACTTGACTCTTCATAGGAGACGTGTTTATTTGGCACATATAATAGCCGCTGTCTGTCTCCTGGACATTTCGGATGTGTAGGAGCCAATTCTTGTGATTGTTATGAAAAATACTGATGCGATGATCCCTCGTGATCACATGTCGATGGATGGTCAAAATCATTTGTTTGTCGATATGAAACCACGCCACCTAAAAAAACAATAAGCAGAAACAATTAAAAATGAAGTACGAACATCTTACAGACATGGAGAATACATTTTATAAAGATGTGCTGCCTTGAAATCAGGCAATCACTACTAATATGACAGAATTCAGGTTTGCCTCCCTACAAAATGGAGTTTGGCCTCTAATGTAACATTTTAACTAGGATGTTTTAAAATACTTCGAGCAAATTTAGGATTAAAATAACTGTCATACGGTAATTGTATTTTGTGTGCCTTCAGCTGCAAAATCTTGAAAAACACTAGACCACGCTAGCCGAAATCTGATATTCTCAGCTGAAGTTTGGTTAAATATTGCATGAATTGAAATACTGTACTTTAAATCATCAGATTTTATATGCAAAAGCACTACATTTTTCCATAAAACACATACTGCCTCAGGAGAAGCTTTCAAAACCATGCAGTTAAATAATTTTTACATTTATAAAACATGCATTATGTATACAATATTGAAAGCATAATAATTTGTATTAATAAATTAACATCATAACCTATACTTAATTTTTTATTTCGTATTTTTTTTGCACATTTCTTGATATGCCATTACAAAGCGGCTTGGATTCATATCATGTTTTTTTTCAACAAAAAAATACTAAAACGTAATAATAAATGCGTGTTAGACACGCTCTCCTAATAACATTCACCTATTTCCTTCTGTTATTAACAACTATTAAATGAATTAGCTTCGCAATGTTGATATCAAAAGTAATTACTTTTAATTCCCTCAACAGATTACACGAGTGGAAATTTCCCTTTCATCTTCAATGGTTAAAAGGATACGAAGTTTTCGGTAACATTGAAAACGAAAAAAAAAGGTAAAACTGTAATCCAAAAGTAGGTTAAGTTTTCTCCTCGTGTTAGATTATTTACTATTTTTCCATCTCTATCCACACTTCCGCGAATGTATTTTCCCTTCCGGTCTTAAAGGACACGAAGGTATTGTTCGGATGATTTGAAAATGGGCACGAAGGCTACAACAACTCTTCATATACGATATAAGGCTACCTGTATACGATACTACTATAGTATAAATATACGCATTTTGACATTACAATTGTTGGGGAGTAATACGGTAGTATTATAGCATCTAGTACACCGAGTTCTCTCGCTCTCGTAACACTCGAAATGGTCCATGAGGGAGCTTATAGAGACAAAAATAAAGGCGCAATCTAATCTAATATGATGGCTCGAGAGAAATGAATTTAATAAGTGAAGAGAATAAAAGGAGACCCTGAAGAAATAAAATTACGAAGCACGAAGACGTAACGTCAAAAAAGGACCAGCTCTCCCAGGTGCGCCACCCAATAGGAAGAGGCGTTTCACGGCTACATCTCCTAATTAAATTGGATTAATTTAGACAAAGTTGAAACGACGAAACAAGTTGAGGACTCCAAATTAGGTCACGCAACTTTCTGTTTCGATCGCTGTGCATACATATGTGTCGAGGAAACATACAAATGCATTTCCTGGTGCTTTCCTGCACACACTCTCACTTCAAAATTGACTTTAATCGAGGATTAACGTGACCGACAACGAGGTTTCGAGGGTCCCTTCATTTGACTTTTCTTATAATTAAGTCTGTGTGGTCCAACACGCGGTCCCCGAAGAGCTACTTGCCAGCCCTAGTCAACATTCAAGAAATAAAACATCTTAAAGCTTTACAATTTTAAGTTGGAGTACTTAAACCACACCAACTATAGTTCGTGTGGTTTAAGTATTTTTATGGGTGAAAGCAGTTGAATATGAGAGCATAGACCATTAGAAGACAGTAGGTTGGGTTATATCTGAGATGGCAATATCTTGCCACGAGGGTTACCATTTGTGATATGGTCAGTTTCACATTTACCTTCAAACGTGGGGTCATCGCCAGACAACGTCATTTCGTCCTTATTTGTTTATCAAACGTCCTGCGCTTAGTTTACGAATTCTTTCTAGAAAGTTAACATTTCTGGTTTGACAATTTTACAACTGAATATAGCGACATTATGTTGTAAAGTGTAGCTTTAATGGCAATTTTACGAGATGCGTTAACTCTCCTCTCCTCCGTCGGTGTATCCCCTCCCCCCCCCCCACACACACACACATGAGAAGAGGAGGTGGTGGTATATATACGTTTCGCGGGGAATTAAGCTTAATGGCTCATTAAGCTGCTTCGGTGCACAGTGGACGCGACTCATATCTCATTACTGCCGTTTTTAATCGTTCAATTAATTTTCAAGAGCGAAACGTAGTAAACTGTAGTCATCAACCGATGTCCATCACTACGGTATACTATACGAAATTGTCAATGTCATTCTCAATTTTCATTAATTAGCATGGATTCTCCTGTGTTTTTGGTCAACAATAATGGTTCGATCACATGGATTATCCCTTAATTTGCAACAACATCCCTTCCTATTAAATTTAAACACCACCTCCTGGGAATGAGCCTCAAATTCACTACCAGGAAATTTTGCCAGCAAAGGGAGGGGGGAATCCCACGAGGGGTATTTGATGTGCAGAAAGCAAGTGAGCTTTTACACGTGTAAATTCTCGATAAAGCAGCTGCCATTTAAGCAATTTCAACCATCAGAACAATTCCCACCGATCTTGAACGAGGCTTGAGACCGGCCATGTCATGCCATGGCAGACCAGATAATTCGGGCCATGAGCTTGAGACTGAGCTGCGCCTTCATTCGACTTTTCTTATAATTAAGTCTGTGTGGTCAAACACGCGGTCCCCGAAGAGTGACTTGGCAGCCCTCCAGTCCCATATGCATACCAAAGATCCACAGAAAAAATGCCAACATGTGCTCAAGAAAGCCAAATGTGAAGCTCAGCAAATGTGTGAAAAAGCTTAAGCTGCAGTTTGGTGAGCAACTGTGGCTGAAGTCATACGAGCACCTGTTAACTCACAAAATATCGGTATAAACAATAACCACCATACCACAGTTGCTCAAATCGCAAATCTGATGCCGGGCCAAACTGCAACTGCAAGATTTATCCCATCTCAAGCTTAGGCTAAAGCTTGAGATGACACCCTACCATAGTTGCCGAGTCTCAAATTTGGTTACCTTGAATTAGTTTTGGCAATTTTTCTGCGCAGCTGTGGGATGCATCTGGGTCTTGAGACGCAGCTCGGTCTCAAGCTCTTGAGATTTGAGCAACTGTGGTACGGGGGTCAGTATCTAACGCAACCTCTCGACCGACGGTGACGACTACCGAGAGTATGCCAATTTTAGCCATCCTGTATATATATATCCCTGGCTTTTTTATGGATACCGGCCGATGTGTGCAGTTATACCGTTTTATGTCGCAGCAGGCTGCTAGAGCAGACTGGATTATACGATTCGTATAAAAGTTAATAAGGAGGGAATTGTCGGAGTGCGTGGGCTATTACGGGATTCGCTCCGAATCGTCACGGGTCAAAATGGTTACGTCAAGATCCATAATTCAATTTAGTCACGGAAAGCTAAGCTGTCGATATGTACTCTTGAATGGCTAATACGAGAATCTGATGTCCTAGTTGTTGGGTCAATTATAGCATATACAACTGTCGAGTTGTACATACAGTGCTGGGAAAGTTATTAGAAAATAATACGTTTTGCAACATTTTTCGACTTTAAGTGCGAATAAAAAAAATAACGAAATAACTTACAAGCTTGGAATTTGTATGACCCCTTTATCAACATTTTCAAAATATACTTACAAAAAAATATGTTGCAACAATGTAGAAAAAAGTAACAGGCCCTTTCTCTAGATGCACGTTATAAGCGCCATATGGATCACAATTTCAGTTGTTCTATTGAAAAATGTTGCCTTTAATATTTTGTTGGTGCATTTTGGCGGAAACAACTGCCTTACACCTCATAGGCAAAGATTTAATAAGGTTGACGACATATTCAGTTGAAATTTCATTATACCAACAATGGACAGGGGCATCAACCAGTTGCTGGCGTGTGGTGGGTTTTAGTTCAGATACTTTAGTTTTCCAAAACTTCCAGCAGTTTTCTATTGGGCTTAAGTCAAGGTGAATTTGATGGCCAGGTCAGTGTTGAAATGTTCTTCTGTGAAATACATGTTTTCACAAGTTTTGCCGGTGACATGGTGAACTGTCGTCTTGAAAGATGAAATCACCCTCTGGGAATTATTGTGAGGCACTTGGTAGCAGTTATTCTTCAAGAATGTTTTTGTATTTGTCTCCGCTGACAGTTCCTTGAATTATACAAACACTACCAACTCCTTTACTGCTGCTACTTCCCCAAATCATAACACTCACTGGGAATTTGACAGGACCAATTGTACAGTCTTGACGCAATTCTTCACCAGGTGAACGACGAACGCGAGCACCACCATCTGCATATGTGATGTTAATTTTAGACTCATCACTAAAAAAAGTTTTGGTAAATATATTCTGAACATGTTGATAAAGGTGTCATAAAAATTCCAAGCGTGTAAGTTATTTCGTTATTTTTTTATTCGCACTCAAAGTCGAAAAATGTTGCAAAATGTATTATTTTCTAATCATTTTCCCAGCACTGTATCTAATCCGAAGGCACATCACGGTACTCCGCATGTAGGTGGCGCTTCGACCGTGGTCCATTAACCGAGTCGGATTAAACAGATGGCCACTTCTTTACCATTATTAGCACGACCTTCTCTTCTTATTGTTTCTCCTTTAAGGTTTAATGGCTAAACAAATAAAGGTGCTCCCTGGCTATGATGGAATCGGGTGAATCCACGTTTGATTCCGTTGTCTTTTTTTTGTGGGAAGAGGGCGTTTTGAAGCATTGTTTATCCAACAAGAATTCGAGGCTAAACCAAATATGTCTTGTAGAAACAAAGTTGAATATCTCGAAATCATCAAAGCATACAATATGTTCTACTCATTTTTTATCTCTTCCATACTGACCATCGACAAATTCATCAGTTACCAGTAGAGAATTTCCGCATCAGAATACCGTTTAATTAAACCGAAATTAAAAATCAATGAAATAGAAAAACTCTATGGCAAATCAGATATTGTGCTTTACCACAGATATATAGCAGATCTTAATCACTTTTTAAAAAAGCAGCCTCCAATATTTCATGTCATCCACACACGCGGTGGAGGCGTCCTCTTCAGTTCTTCCCAATCATTGTTTCCAAAACACCAGTGCTTTGTTCTTCAGGGCTAGGGCAGGCTAGCTTGAAACAAAATCATTGTCTTACGAAATTCAAACAAGTTGAAGCTACTTGTGACCTGTGTGGGGCGGGGGGCATAAAATTTGAAGCACGTATTTTGTGTTTCTCTGGAAGTGTCAGAGGAGTAGTGAATTATTATCATTGGGAGATTGGTTGGGGCTTGAAGAAAATGAGACAGAGGCGACCGATATAATACATTCCCAGCAAAAAATCTACTGCACTTTATTAAAATTAACTGCAGTAGATTCAGCTGTAAAAGTGAAGTTACAAAAGGCAGAAAATTGTAGTTTTTGTTTCATTATATACACCATCTTGTGGGAATCGTTCATTCGGCAGATTACGAAGTTGCCTTTCGGTCCTAAGATCTGGGGCTCGCTCCCCGATTAAGGTCGGTGGACATTTTTCGGATAGGCGAAATTTCAGGATGTGTGTTATTACACTCAATTACCTTATGCAGTGTGACACCGGGGAAAACCCTACCGAAATCTTTAGCTTAGATGTTGTGGTTTCTTTCAATTCGAGTGTGACACTCTGCTCTTATCCCTCCTAAATGCATACGGGTAGGCATGATCTTTATATAGTTGCAAATTGTGTGCCACACCAGCAGTCTAGTTTTCACTTCAAGCAGGAAATTCAAGTCCCAATATTATCACGTGACCCAATATTACAGCCAAGGATTTATCCTCTACAGCACAGGGTACAGTGCCAAAAAGCTGGGCAAACTTTAAGAACGTGATGAATGTCCCAAGACAGTGGACATTTCTTCGAGTGATCATACTGATCTTTAAGGTCATATTTCACTTAGTTTCGGGTAGGTGGCGCTTTGGTCGCTTGGAGCATCGCTAAAATTCAGCTTAACACACCGAAAGAAGAAATAAAGAGTTGTTTTAAAATGAATGGCATAAAAGAAGAGTAGAGTAGCATTCGAAGTGTGACGTAGGTCGTAATGACGAGGCTTTAATTAGGCGGAATGGGCCTGTACGCTACTCCGCTTAATTTTCCTATTAACAACCTAGTTGGAAATCGTGCGAAGGACCAATAATTACTTTTGGCAAATGCTTCATTAGGTTTTTTTCGAAATGGCGTCTGAAAATAGAGACTCGTAATAGGGTGATAAGAGAGAATATAAGGTTTAAAAAAGACCATTAACTCGCAGAGCGTAGAAACGGAGAAGGAGAGAGAGAGAGAGAAGCTTTTTATGATTTCGTTAAAAGATCATGAATACTTAATGAGTGCATGCGGCAACTAACTCAAATATCGGCAAGACAAAAGTTTGGTGAGCTTGAGGGGGGGGGGGGAGGGGGGAAAAACAGGGCCGAAACGAAAGTAGAGAAGAACATTTTTTTGATCGGGGTTATTTTTTAACGATTCTTCGTCGCAACGACGACGATGAGAAGAGAATACGTTTAATATCCGAAAGTGATTAAAGGCACTCGACATAAAAGCACAAACGATAAACGGATTATACTAAAACGAAGCCTCGCGTGACAAAAATCATTCACGAATTAAAAATGCCATAGCAGTTATGTTTAGCTCGTTTTTTATATTTGGACAATGCTCGTTTCGCCGTGTTTGCCGAAGAGAGACAAATGGGTGGTGTACGAGCATTCCGAGCAAATTAACAACAGTATAATATATATATATATACGATGCTACTGACTACTGCCAACACGCACTTGCTGCAGACAGGCAGACAGTACTAAGCGCATATACTCATGACCACCTGGCAAATGTGAAAAGAGTAACGGAAAAATTTAACCAATGTACAAAAAAACTACAAATTATAATCGCAATATCGTGAAACAAATTATAATAAAGCTGCCAAAGGGCGTTTCCAAGCGTTCAGAAATGAATCGAGACTGGCCCTTATTTTGACTTCCTTATTTTGTTGTAATTATTTTTCATGATATTGCGAATACTTTTTTGTACATTGGTTAAGTCGTTCGTTACCATCTGAGTTTTAGTGCCGACTGTAGGGTAATAGATTGAATTGAAGAGGGGTGGTTGAAAGTTAAATTGAATTAGGCAGCAGATAATAGGAGCAGAGGGACCCATAAGCGGAAAAACAGGGAATTCTTAATCTTAAATGCAGTTTGAAATAAGTCTTAATCTCATGCTTTTCCTGTTATTGAACTTGTTGTTGAACCTAATATCGAATTTCACCTTACATTCTCGGATGCTCAGGAATGGGTGTTAATAGTCTCATATTGTGGTACAGTTGGTATCTGGGTAAAGTTCGACGAAGCACTTCTGTCTCCATTCTTAGTTAAGTATGTAAGATGACAATCACCTTTCAGTCTCATAGCTGAATGCGGTAAGACCCTCGATTTCCGAAGTTGAAGAATATTTCCGCATAACCGCAACTATTTTCCTTAGCCATATCCCTCTCCACCATTTCATCACCGGAAAACCCCACATCACGGATGTGGTGTGCTCGTGGATTTTCAATTTTAACGCCATGCGTCCTAATCCAGTAGTCATGCCAACGCCACAAGCGCAATTAAAGCCAGCTCATTCCTATTGTTCTTCACTTTTAGAGACAATGACCCATATTTGCGTAGCGTGGGCGAAACTCCATGGTCAAGGGCGGCAATGCGAAAAGTTGTTTGCTCGGTGATTTTTAACGATGGCCTATACACGAGGGGGGATGAGCTTCCATCACCTACCTTGGACCCCTCCTCTTGAGGGGGACTATTGTGCAGGGAGAAAGGGGAATCTACGCAGGACCTCGGCTTAAACTCATCCAAAACAGCCGCCATTTAGGAGTTTCTCCCATCTGTAAAAATTCTCACCGACCTCGATCAAGGAGCGAACCCCGCACCTTAGAATTAAGGGGAAAGCACGTAAGTCAGCAAACGGGGCGTTACCCACATATGATATTAATTACATACATTATGTCTTATTTCTGTTCAGCACCCCCTAGTGTCGTACGACCCTGGTGAAAAAAACAATAGAAACCAGTAGAGGTTTCTATTCTTATTTGGACACTTTATTGGTTTTAATTGTTTTCTATGGTTCCTGAATTGACTTCTATTGTCTTTTATTAACTTCTATTGTTTAGCTGTATTGCTGAACAATAGAAAACGATTGAAACCAATAAAACCAATAGAAATTTTCTATTAATACCAAAAGAAAACAACGTTGCAAATAACAATAGAAAACACTAGAAATCCCTATTGTTGTTTTCACCAGGGGAGCCTTTAAAGTGGAAATTTCAACATAAACCGCTTCTGAGCAGATGCTTAAAAAAGGAGCGCTGAAGTGTCACGCAAAAGGTTCGCACACCTTAAAAGCTTCTCAACATGAACAAGACTAATTTGTATCCTATTTATTCAGAATTTCTTTAAAATTATCAACGTCATTTACAATTGTACAGTTCACGTTCATTTAGGCAGGTAGGTTTAAAGCCCCTCTCTGGTTTTGCATTTCTCTCCCATCCTCATCCTCCCAAATCCTCTTCCACACAAGCAGCGTGTTTCTTTTGATTGAGTATAACAGAGCAAAAAAACCACAAAAACAAAGTAAAAAGCATTGTGAGTAGACGAGACGAGGCTAACCTTGTATGTTCCGAGATGCTCGACCACGCATGATAATACTGCATCCCTTCCAACAGCCACTGTCACGTTGGGAATGGGCTCGGAAAACTCAGGCTCTTGAGCTAATGCTAGAATATAAAAAAGGAAATAATGAATACAATAAACGTACAATTTTAAAAAGCATCCACAAATGCACGACAGGGGCTTCAACGCCCTTTTAAAGAAAAAATGAGACTGTAGAAGAAAAAGAAGAAGAAAAAAGTACACGAAACGTGAAATGGTGAAACCTTTTTATCTCGATCGATCGATATTATTGCGATGATATACTCTGATAATATGCCATGGCACGATTCGCTTTCCTAAAAAAAGGGATTTAATCCCCCGTTTTAAGCTCCTCGTAGCCTCTTACGCCTGCTGCGACTCAAAAAAAACTGCATTTCTTCAATTTCTGCGGCGGAATATTTTTAGAGCGAGACATTAAGCTTCTCCACGCATCTCTCACCTTCTAAGATTAAGATATTCGATGAATTGGCACCGTGGAAACAATCATTATATACAATTTCGGGGCTAAAATGTGGGAGTGGAAGTATTAAAAAGGACGCTATAAACTATGTGTCCAACTGCCGAAAACATCTGCGGTCGATGAAGAAATCTCCATTAACTGATGGAAAATCAGTCTTTAAATGTAACCTGCAAGTAGTGACTGCTTATGTAACGAATTTATGACAAAATAGTCGTAATCACGGAATGGATTTCATCATAGCTGAAAACTGATTTGAATAGGATTGATGCAAACGTCAGCTAGGATAAAAATCCAGGATGTGTATCTTAAGTTATTCTAGTTACAAACATTGTATATTCTCCGCACAACCTCAAGATTAAGTTTTAATCATTATCGGTGTAATTGTGCACCGAATATTCTCCGATGTGTATATCTAGCATTACATAATTACATGTTGTGTGTCCATATTATACATGGGATCATTGTTATACCATTGAGTTGATCATTTTTAATGTATTCTGTTAGACCTGGTCAGTAGATGCAAAATAAAAGTGACTTTATTTCAGCTTTGGTTTCTCATTCATAAGTTCCAGGTCCTGTCTTTTCTTTTTAAGTTACAGTCCCGATCTAACACTGTCTATCCATTTCTGATGTATTTTATTCAAGTTTGGCTGCCACCCTGGCTTTCCATTTCTAGGCATGGTGCAGTGGCTATAACTTTAATGTTTGCTGCACCTTGACCTGATCATGCTTCGGTAAATTCCGCAAATTAGATACACTTTTGTTGTCCAAGATCATTCGAGAAGGCTGGAAGAACTGGTTTGTTCGTTTGTGTGTCTGTTTGTAGATTTTTAACTTTGGCCTATTTCTGCTAAACACCAGCATCAGAGAATGGGCCTTCATCAACTACCTGGAAATTTTTCCTGCGAGGGGGACTTCCACCCCCTCTTAAGGGGTCTTTAACGTGCAACAATCTACACGGGACCTCGGTTTAAACTCTCATCCCCCATTCATGTCTCCCATTCATAAAAATTCGCCCCGGCATCGACTGGGGAGCGAACTCCGCACCTTAGGATCGAGAGGTAAGCATGTAACTCGATTGCAGGCGTCGGCTGAAGTACTGGTTAAGGAGCAAGGTATGACAGGAATGTGAAAGGCAGTCTCACTTGTTTTAATCATTTTTAGTGCATTACGAACTAGATTCTACAAGTTAAGTTAGTATTTCCCTAAAGGCCCGGAGTTATATGAAAACTTTGAAGATATAATACAGAAACATGTTTGATGCAGCGGTTAAGTTGTGTCGCTTAAGGTTAGCATTACACGCGTATTTGGGGATTTTCGGATGCATGAAATTGCCTTTTAAGCACACTTCAAAGTCACAATGTTTGTTCGCTACCACAATTGGAATAGTCATCTTTTGCTTAAGCTCAGCATTGTCAAATCGAAATTGAAACGAAATGAAACAAGAAACGCGACGCCTTTAGGGAACGAAACGAATATTCATCGAATCCCGAAGTAAAATGATATCGGAGTTGAAACCGCGGAACAAGTGTACAATTTAGGTTTTGATAGATGACAGGACAGTTTATGAAGTCATCGAGTACCATATGCCAACAATGCAACTCATAACGTATTAACACACACACCTGAAGTCTATTGTTTTCTATTGTTATTTGGAAAGATGTTTTCTATTGGTTTTATTGGTTTCTATTGTTCAGTCAATACAGCTAAACCATAGAAGTCAATAGAAGCCAAAAGAAGTCAATACATAAACCATAGAAAACAATTAAAATCAATAAAGTGTCCAAATAACAATAGAAAACAATAGAAATCTCTATTGGTTTCTATTGGTTTTTTTCACCAGGGTAGGCTCCATCATTAGCTTTCACGCGTTTTTTCTAAAGCGACAACAGGTCAAAAAATGATTTTTGAGTTAACACCATTACAGAATTTGGTAAACATTCCCTCCATCAATCATCAAAAGTGCACTTTCTTAACTTTATAAAGTAGCTGTTACATGACACTTGCGTCACTTAAGAAATACATAATGTTTTGGCGCGTAGTCTTCTTAAAGTGATGAATGAGGATTCCAGAACTCACAGAACATCAGATTCAGATCGCTTAAATATTTTAGCATACACAGTAATCATAATATCAAAGCATAGTATAATTTTAAATCCTATAATCTTCATTTTTAATAACCATGTTTACTTACAAATATGGATCTGGATTAATATTACAGATGTACTAATCAACTAAAACTGAAATTTTCTCGACTTTGACAATCTTTCTAACATTTTTGTCATGTAAACAGCTAGAAAACCATGTATAGGCTGTGTATTTAAGGATGACACGTGTTTAAATGAAGTACTTTTAGTAGAGAACAATGAATCCATTTGCGTAGAAATTTATGCGCCATGAAATCCATCTTTTTTGTAGAAATCAATATCTTCGAGGAAATAAAGTAAAACGTAATGCGGTGATATGCGTTTTTCGTTTTTTTTTATCGTGTCTTTGATTTACTTAGTGTCTGATAAATGTATTCTTTTAGTAGGAAAAAAATGAGAAAAATAGAGACACGCGAGATATTTTTTGTACTTTTATCTTTCAAAAATGTTAATATTTCAACTTTAACCATCAATTCTGTCAAAGAAATAAAACCAAAATCCAAATAACGTCCAAGTAAATTTAGCAAGGTTTACTTCAAGTTGGTTTTGATTTCTGACGACAGAACGCATTAACTTTCGCTGTATTTCTTGTAAAGCGGTGCCAAAAGCCAAAATCAAAACGAATGACATTTTAATGATGATTATGTTGATGAAAAACGCGTCTACATCACGTAATAAATTCATCCAAAATAAGACTATTTTAACATACGTCTATCTTACCTTTTTTTCAATTTATCGATGCAATGTAGCGTGGGTTTATGACCTCGAGGATATCTAACGTATGAATATCGATATAGGATTGGACTGGAGGAAGTAAAATAAAAGCTGACGTTGTCAGGTTTTAACACGAGGGATAAAGATCGAAGTGTCGACATTAAAGATAGACATAAAAAAAATTCCAGCTATTACTAATACAGTATATCGATATATGATTTGACCGGTTGGCCTCTTTTTATATCGCAGACGTATAAAAAATTGAAAATTCCTACATTTGCATCCAGCATAAAAATGGTCGAAAAATACGATAATATAAAAGCAAAGTTTTAACTTTTTATTTTACGATACGACACGCAAAAAGGCACTACGTGTAGAATCAGATTTTTTAGCTGCCCCTTGTAGGAAGGCAAACCTTACATACTCCTGTGTTCCTAGTGATTGCTGCCTTTTAAGGGGCAGCCAAGGGGTTAAAAGGTTATAGACAAATTTTTTTAAATAAACTGATCTTTTTCGGTTGTTTTATTTATTCACTTTCTAATATACTAAATTGAAAGCACATTTTTATACATTTGTAATTTAGGAAATGTGAATAATGGCAACTGAAGTAAGCATAATTTGTCAAAAAATTCTCATTTATGAAATAGAAACTGTTGAATATGCATTATATGTTAACTCAAATGTAGGTGCATTTTTGTTTGTCATGTATCAAACGTTATTATTTCATTTATCCTTATTAAATATACATATTTATATAAATTAATAATTTCGTTGTAAATAATGTCTAAGCAGAATGAAGAATATAATCTTATCTCGATTTGTATAAGTAATGACCTTTGAGAATTAATATTTCTGTTGATAAATGTTCACCTATCTTGTTTAAATATTAACCTCCGAATCTATAAACCTGTATTTTTAATCACAACTAACGGCACAACAAATGACGCTAAAATTCCCTTTAACACACTGAATAAGAAGCCCAAATTGTCACGGCACACCACACGTGTTCAAGAAAAGATTTTATTTCCTTTTCTAAATGAACATGATGAAAAATTACGTTTAAAATGAAATAATCTGCTCCATGGATAACATTTTCAATGTTTTTTATTTGCCAACCTTTTGAAAACTTGTGGACACACCTCTGGATCCTTTATTTAATTGTCATGGCACACCATTACTTTTTTATAGATAGGTTTTCTATTATTTTCTCGATGCATTATAGATTAATTGCGTTTTGAACGAAATAATCTTCTCTGTGATAACAGCTGCTAATGTTTTCTATTGATAGAAGGTCGTTTTTTAGACATTCCCACATATTTCCAGGGCACACCTGTAGACTCTTCACGGCACACTAGTGTGCCCCAGCACCGCAGTTGAAAACCTGGCCCAATGTTTCATAAATCTGGAAACTCTGATCAGAATTGAAACATGAACACATAATTAACACAAATGCTCCATAGTCCATATTAGGGTTCAAATAAAACAAATATAACAAAGGACACGTGCCCAAATCTAGCAGATGCCCTTTGTTGTACTTTGTTTTACCCTGCACGTGGCAATTTTGAACAAAACATTTGAAATCCCCCTGCAGCAGAAGTCATTTTGAAACCCTACTCAGACTGAAGGGGAAAACAAGGGACAAAAAAAATAAGCGGTTAACACTTTCGGCGGTTAAGTCGAGCAAATCGAGCAATTAATCGATCCAGGAAATGTTGCCGCCGCCGTTGTTGGTGTTGTCGAATCAATTAAGGCTAAAAACAACCGATAAAAGCACTAAACTGCTTCTGTTCAACCACCTTTTTAATGGCAAAAATGTGTCTTTAGACAAATGTTTTCATAATTAATTTTATAATAATTAAGGTAAGTTAAAGCATTCAATCCTTCGTATCATTCGCATTTATGAAATTACGATTATATCAGAATTAAGAAGTTATATTCTGTTAAGATGAAATCTCGAAAGCAGACATTTTTTAGTAAAGCCGGCTCTCCACAAAGACGTACAAGAATTTACACATATATGCAAAAATGTTTGCCCTCCGGGTTTGTTTCAGCCGCCATTTTGTAAATATATGTAAATATCAAAATTGTGCACCTATTAAATGTC
>JAQGAE010000570.1:0-33625 GCA_034696685.1 Julus scandinavius | reverse complement strand
CGTGGCCGAGCGGTCTAAGGCGCCGGTTTAAGGCACCGGTCTCCCTGGAGGCGTGGGTTCGAATCCCACCGCTGCCAATGTTTTTTTTATAACTTTAAAAATATAATTTACAAATTTTACTATATTTCAGCAGTGATTTTACGTATGAAACCCCACAGACAATCACCCTACATAAAGGTAGCGTGGCCGAGCGGTCTAAGGCGCCGGTTTAAGGCACCGGTCTCCCTGGAGGCGTGGGTTCGAATCCCACCGCTGCCAGTATTTTTTTTTTTTTTTTTTTAATAATATTTTTTATTGTACTAAATAAAAACGTTCTACAAAACCAGACGTTTAATTAGATGGCTAATCCTGAGTTTATAAAAATGAGTATTATAAAAAATAAGTATATTAATAAAATAAACTTAGTAAATATTTAATGTATAAAATCTTAAATACCATTCACTTTCATGAGAATTAGTAATATACATGGGTAAAATAATAAAAATTAAAAAATTGGCAGCAGTTGGGATTCGAAATCTGTGCCTTAAGTTCACGCTACCTTTATATAGGGCCATTTGCAGTGCAATTTCATACAAAATTTGTAAATGATATTTAAAAATATTTAAAAAAAAAACACTGGCAGCGGTGGCACGACTCCGAGGAGACCGGTGCCGTATTACTGATTCGAAATTAGCAAATTTACAAAATTAACCTTCAATTTGTATTACAAAATGTTGAATATACAGGTGTATTTACATTTAATAACTTCCACCAAAAAAAAGTTGAGAGGGCATTTCATTTTTTGAAATATTCTGAAATCGCAGGTATTACCAGAACCGGTTAAGAGGGATTGTACTGTATTTAAAAGATAAACTTACCTTAACATCTTGTTTTCTTATGTGCGGAATAATTAGTCTGTCATTCCCATCACCGTTTTATAAAACTTAAATCCTTCCTTCGAGCCTAAACAACGAAGATCGACTTCTTTAATTGAAAAAAATTAAATTTAAATAAAATGTTTTATGGGCGCATTATCGATTCTTAAAGTCTAAATAAACTTTAAAAACTTAGCACATCGGGCATCGATGTCAGTTTTTCCTAAAGAGGTTGCTAACGTCAAATCTTCCGAGAGATTATAATAAATGCAAAACTTACTTTCTCTCATATAAAACGAGTTTAAAAACATATCTAAATAGATAGAAACCAATATTTATTTATTTTTAATTTTAGTTAATAAGATATCCAAAATAAAAACCTAAATTAATATGAAATTAAGTAAAATGCAAGCAAATGTAAAATACTTACAATTACGTATCCAGCGCAATCATTCTGTGCCCGTAGCACTGTTCAGAATCCAGTCTCGCTTCAGTAGTTTGTCGAAAAGTTGAAAAGCTTTTATTAAATGCTTGATCGTAAAGCTGAAAACCTGGATCGAGAAAATCTCTCCGTAAAGTTCCTAGAGTTGAAAAAAGTGTTTAAAAAAAAAACACTGGTCTAGACGCTAGTTATAACCGTCAGCAATTTAATTTATACTTCTATTCCTAACTCCTTCTATTCACTTCAACTTTGACGCTATTAAGCTATTAAAAATAAAAGTGTAAAGTTAGACAAAATTCAAATGCATTGTATATACATCAGAAATTTAATATCGACGTACTCATTGGACTATGCTAAAAGAAACAATTTGAACATAAGAAAGGCAAGTTCGTTTATTCAAATAATTGTGCATGCTGCCCGTTGCAGTTGCCGACTAAGACATTTTACCTCGCTTCGTATCGCTCGGTTCATCTTCTATTTTGTCGGCTAGCTTTTTGACGACAGCCGATTCTACGTTGCCACTCAACGCATCCCGCAGCAATCGCAGCAGGTCGTTTTTATCGTCGAGAGCCTGTTTTTCACCTACAAAATAAACCCTCGGAATGGTTACATCGGTTATGAAAAACCCGGTTCTTTTACTTTGGATTACATTAAATAACAACACCATGTGGGAAATTAGACAACGGTATGTCAAGTAAACTTTCTGGAAAGATTCAAGCATATTTCAAGGATTTCGAGATTCGTCCCTTAATATTTCAATGAAAAACAAACCCTCGCGCGACCAGTTTCCGCAATATTTTTTCGAAAAACTTCCGATTTATAAAACTAATGGACACCCTGCATAAACCACAATTTGGGCCCATTCAAAAAGGACATGCTCAAAGTTGTGGGGAGTTTGCTGGACTGTGGAGACCACGCGAAAGGGGAAAAACCGTTATGGAGGTTTACTAATGATGGTATTTATGTTTTTTCAGTTTTGCTACATCCTTTTTTGATTGGTCCCTAAGGCAAACTCGAACCACAAAGAGTTACAATAAGTAAATTATGTAAATGAGTTGCAGAAAAGAAATAATACCATACGAGTATAAAATGTAACATGCTTTGTGAATTAATCAATTTAATAATGCCAAACATATTTTCTTAAATTCCATTACGATAACTACTCAAACTTCAGAATTTATTTCGATTATATCTCAATATTTTTTTTTCAAAACAAAAGCCTATTTACCCAAATATTGCTTTCTTAATTTTTCCGAGGAAACTGGTGTCTCCGTCCTTTTCCATGCCACTCTCTCGCCCTGCGTAAGAGGATCCCTGACCTACAGGAAACCAAATACGCAGAAACATGTCAAAATAAACACTGATTTCACCAAATAACCAGACAAAAGGCAAACCGGGATAGATATTGGTAGGGAATTATTGATGTTTAAATTTATGTAAACTGATTTCGGATGGAGACACCACCCTCTCTAATTTGGATCAAACAGGCTTTTAAGATTTTCAAAGTTTAATAAGTGGACATGCTAATTTATTGTAACGGGTAACTGACCTGTGGTTTTTTCAACGATGCCATCGACAGTTCCAGGTGTATTGTCTTCTATCTCAGCATAAGCTAACATCAAAGCCTTCTGCTGAGCTGTAAGCGTCCTAAAAAATAAGGAGTTTTTTTTAGTGTGTGAAGACATCAATATGTGACCCAGACTTTTCCTGCCGGCCGTTTTAATGGTTACTTGCACCACATGCCAATCAGTGGCCTACATTTAAATTCAATGGAATGTGGCATTTGATGATGCAATCTTGTGTGACAATGATGTAATCGCCACTCAAATAATTACAATGTCAATTAAATAAATATGCACGTGAGATTACTAAATGTCCAAAGGGCACTTCTCATTCCACGAAAATGTCAACAACTTAGATATGCAAATTAAAGATAAGCGAATCTCATTAACAATTAACAATGCAAATTTGCAGGATTCCACAAACAAATAAAAAACTGTCTTTCTGTAACCTAGTAATACGTTAAAAAAGTATGTTGTACAAAATATTCCAAGATAATGTATGACATACAAAATATTCAAGTGATGTCGAAGAAATTATTAAAGTTATGTTGTCAAATATAAAAACTGGGAAACGCTGCTTCAATGAGATTTGATGATGCAGTTGTTGGAATAAATTCCCAAGATACTTACTTTGGAATCTGAAGTTTGATGTCAATATAATGATCACCGCTTCCATAGGAGTTAACTTTCTTAATTCCTTTGCCGGTTAGCCTGATTTTAGTATGTGATGACGTGCCAGGTTGAATCTAAGATAGAAATAGTTTGATGACTACATGCTACTTTAAAAAAAACATACAATTGTGAAAAAAGCAACACAATCTTCAAAAACTTAATTACTTTTACAGATAAATCTTCATAAATTCCTTGCACTTTGATGTTGCCACCCAAAATTGCTTGAGATAAGCTAATATTTGCGACCGTATGTATGTCCGGTCCGTCTCTTCTAAAATAATCGCTTTTTGACACACGAAACGTGATGAATATTTCTTTCTTGCCAACAGGCATGCGCACAGTTTGTCCATCTTCGACACCTGGAAACAAAAGATCGCATGTAATTGCCGTTATATAGTGATCAACTTTTGAAAACCGCATTCTAGATTTTAAAATGTTAGTAACCTGCTGGGACAGGTACTGTAATAGTCTTTTTTTGCACGGTGTTGCCCTTGCCTGCACATTCTACGCATGGGTACCGTATATAAGAGCGAGTGCCATGGCAGTGCCGGCATGTGCTTCGCATAACAAATGGTCCAGAACTAATGGTCTCCTGAAAGAGTGCAATATGAAGAACAGAATTAGGAATGATGATGGAAGCATAACCAAATAAAAACAGGACATTACTTTAGAAACATTTTTAATCCGTGTATCACCACCACATCACTCACCATACCAGTGCCATTGCAATAAGGGCACTTTATGGCCTTTGTTCCCAACTCGCATCGGCTCCCTGAACATTTTGGGCAAGTGTCCACAACATTGACACTAATATCCTTATTAACGCCACGGGCTGCTTGCTGGAAAGTCAGATTCATGATCACCTGCATAAAGAAATAGAAAATATATCCATTACATAACGCCGCTTATGATTGTTTTCTACATAAAATAACAAAACAATTAATGCACCTCTTGAGCAGCGCCAAAACCAAATGCAGATTCAGAAAAATCATCAAAATCGGTTTGCTGTGCACTCCGAAAGTTGGCGTTTCCAAAAATTTTGCGAAATAATTCTTCCGGATCCACCGTCGAAGAGAAATTCCAGTTTTCAAAGCCACCTTGTCCTGCAGCTCCCGAGGGATCGAAGCCTTGATTTGGTGTATTACCAAATTGATCATACTGTCTTCGTTTGGAATCATCGCTGAGAATCTACAATGCAATATACCAATATAGTTAAAGGGAGGACAATAATAAACAACATAGAAGTCCTATATTAGTATTTACAGACCTCGTAAGCTTCAGATACGTCTTGGAATTTCCGAGCTGCATCAGGATCGTTTTTATTAGTATCTGGATGATATTTCTTTGCCAACTATAATCAAACATATGGAAATATGTCATTTATAACCAAGAACGGTCAGTCTCATAGTTATATTTTCTAGAAATTTGCACACTAACTTGATAATAAGCTTTTTTAATGTCTTTTGATGATGAATTTCTGGGAACTCCAAGGATTTGGTAGAAATCTTTTTTCTTTTGGCTACTAGAGGTGCTTGTGTGGAATTTCTCAACTCCGGCATACTGTCCAGAAGTGGTCCTCCCTAGAATAAATATAATTTAAAAAAATAATAATTTAAAAACTGCAGACCGAGTAAGCCGGCTAATATCGCGATTTACGTCGTACACTGTATATATTCAAGGCTAAATCTCCTACCGGAAAAAAATTATAAGCCAAATTTCATTAGATATACATTATCTAATATATTATATAACAATGTTGTGGAAATATGTCTAATTTCGCAAATGAGTTAGATATTTCAGTCTTTACACAGTACAGAAAGCTAAAAACATAAGCTCGATCACTGAGCATGGTTGAAATCAAGGAATCAAAGTATACTAACATAGAACTCTGGATAATAGGCATCCGGTTGCATTTGAAGGATAATTAATCGTACTAAAACAGCGTCCACATTGATGTCGAATACTAGGTATTATGGAATTATTTGCATTTGCAACAAGAACTCGAAGAACCACTCTGGAAGTCGCCATAACTGCAAAACCTTGGTTAATAAAGAATTTGCACGTGCAAATAGGAATAGCAAACAACGGCGCTTTAGAGAATAGCTCACTTAGATAAGGCGCGCTTTTCAAATACGCACAATGGGATATTTAATTAGATAAGGGGCCATTCAAAAATGATGTCCTCAAAAGGGGTGTCTGCTAGCGTGTGGACACGGGGTGGGTAAATTTGTGAAAAAATTTCGGGACGTCCTCTATGGCCCTAAGATACTCACTCAACTTGCAACAATTTTATCTTAAACTTGTCATACAGTCGTCGACTTACGACCTATGTAATGTTCATGTTTGACAAGTTTCGTTCGTTGATCTGCTATCATAGTCTGACTTAATCTTGAAAAAGAAATAAACAAGAACCAGATGAAAAGTCTTAAATTTGATTTACTTGTCGGGGTTAGCGCGAACGCAGACCCCACTACCATAAATTACGCATCCGAGTTATCCACATTTGGGATAATCGCAAGGGTCAACACACACGTAGTGCAATGTGTGGTCTCGCCCTGGAAGAACGTCCTCAGTGATCAACGTTAGCTTCTATGCCAGGTAAGTATGCTTAAGCATCGTTCGTTGGTGGAAGTCGTTAAAACGAGGGAAGCACCGACCTATGTGTACGGTATGCGTATATTTATACTTTAAAAGTAGATTTTAATGAAAAACCTTCGAAATTTGTAGTAAATCTAATGCAAATATATATTGTGGAAATAAAATTAAAACCCTTTAAAAAAATTAATATAAATAGTATTATTAAAATCCGCATTATCTAAGCTCAAATTATCGTGGCGAAATGCATGCATTAATGCAGCCGTTACTAGTGACGTCTAGCGTGAAAACGTAGTACTTATTTGTTAGCCCTAGACTGAATAGGCGGGTAATTCAAATTTTAAATGCCGCACATAATGATGGTACTTACTGCGGTTAAAATTTCCTGGTTATCTTAAAACTTTCAAACTCAAAAGTTCTCAGATAGTCAGATATTATATGTTTTGTGACAAGTTGTCAGCTTGACTTCCAGATAAAGAGTCCAGTAAATTTCCTGGAAAAACGTTAAGCATATTTCAAGGATAAAGCTCATCCCTTAAATGTTCAAGGACGCTAAAAAAACAGTAATACAAAAATTCAGTACTTCAATTATAAATAACACTAATAATAAGTTTTCATTTATCAATTTTGGAAACTTGATTAGCATAAACATGGTATCCATTAAATTTTCTGGACAAAATTCATCCATATTTCAAGAATTCCATGTTAAGCACCCACTACCAATGCCCCAATATTTTTCCAAGGACTCTGGACAATTTTCTAAATCTTAAAAAGAAACTTTTGTTATCGTTTTTAAATCAGATTTTTCCGAATAATGCAAGTTTTTCGGCTTTTAAAAGGAAATTCCTGACTATTCAGAGGTAAAAATAATTTAAGTACATGTCTCGATTATGCATTTATAGTTAAACTCCTCAATAGGCTTATCTCTGACTAGAAAATTAATAAATTATTGTTTTCGCATGCATTTACCCTAATTATTAAACTATCTTAATATTGTAGTGATACACACGAATTTGCATTATTAAGTTTTCCATATACACGAAAAGCTTCTAATATTTCTTGCAACGGATTTAGTATTTCTTCAAGGTTTTTTCTGAAACAAATAGTGTGAAATAATCATGCATTATTATTTGTGTGTCTTGTAAACCAATTAACCTTACTTGTAGTAATTTTAAAATTACATTATATAGTCTGCAAACAAAATGTCATTATAATTCGAATTTTAAATAACGAATAATAGTTTTCAATTTAATTTATTACCCAAAAAAATAGCCAACGCAACACCATACATTATAAAACACCCGTACCTCACTAGGTATGGGCGTACTACTGATTTTCGATCAAGGGTAATCTCAAAAAATACATAGTTTATAATGAAAAATCTAAAAAAAAATATATTTATAAATATTGTAGGCAAGATAAAAAATATCCTACTAAGTTGAAATAAGGGCAGATTTGATTCACAATAATTTGAATTTAATTTTGTATTCACATTACTGTGAATGAAATCTGCCCTTATTTCAACTGACTAAATTAATCCTAAGGATATCTGGGAAACTAACTGATATCAGTTTTTTAAATTTAAATCGTCGACAATATTAAACATGTTGAACGTCGCAATGATTTTCAAAAATGACCATAGCATAACGTTTCAGCTTGATTTATTACCTACAAGGCTACCGATCAGCGCTGATATTTTCTTATGTTCATCTAACTCATTATGCGCCTTTTCCAGCTCTTGCTGTAGTTTTTTCATGTTAACATCTGCTTCCTCTAATTGCTGTTCATGTTGATGGCAACGAGAGTCCAATGCCGCAATCTACAATTACAGAAAAATAAAACATCTAGTTAACGGAGGATTTTTCTTTAATAAATAAATGTAATCAAACAAAGTATTACCTCGCGCAACAGCGAAGCATTTTCCTCTTCTAATGTATTAATCGCTTTTTTAAGAGCGGAAATTTCCTCAACTTTGTTGGAGATAGTTTTGATGGCTTCCTGAGCTTGCGCCTGAATGCTTTTCAGTTCTTTATAAATGTCTAGCAAACAAAAACAATACAACGATTAAGAAAATGCGGAGCAAATCCAAGACGCTTGATGAAATTCAATTTACCGTTTAGTTTCAAATCTTTATCTTTTAGCTTCTTCGTCAGCGTTTTCGTCTCGCTTTCTAATTTCATAATTTTTTCGGTCGCACTAAACAACAGAAAAACGTTTAAATATTAGGACCTATAAAGTTTTATCAAGGTTAGATGTATGCTTAATTAATAACGTACACTTCTTCCGATTGTTTATAAACGTTATTTTGCTCTTGAAGAACATCGATGAATTTAATTGTGGATTTGTGTTCGGCTTTTATACGTTCCATTCTCTCGGAAGAAGCTTTCAGCCTGAAAACACAAAAAAAAAACCATCAGAAAGTGAAGGGGAAAAATATTCAGCAATGTTCTAATAAAACAATATGATTATCCCCAGAAATGAAATGTTCCACATCCCATGACTTTTCAAGTTTTATTAGATAAAAAGCAAAATATGACAATATACCACGCGCATTTGCACGTGTTACTCTCAGAGGTGTAGCCATGTAGGTGCGTTTCCACGTGAGATAACTCTCGCGAGTTACTCGTTATGCATCTCATATTCCACAAAATTTCATAAACTTAGGGTTAAGCATTAAAAAAACAAACCTAAACATAGCATCTCGACAGCTGTTTCCAAAATTCGAACATGGTTAGTATTTTGCGAGCTGCTATCTGTGGCAGCTCTCGAACAGCGCATTTTTGCACGTGCTACATTAAGAACCGCTATAGAGAACAACTCGAGAGTTTCTCTCACATGGAAACGCACCATTAGCGAGAGCTGTTGCGGAGCGCATCTCAAGTTTCCCTGATTAAGAACAAAAACTTACGTTGCTTGCAACGAAGCGTTCACATCCTTCATGTCATCCATTTGTTTATCTAATATGGCGGCATCTTGTATTGCAGTCTGCAGTTGCTTCTGTACATTCTGGTGGCACAATATCGCTTTAGTTGCCTCTTCCTTAGCAGTTTCGCTGCGTCTCTCTGCTTCCTGCAGTAGGCCACGCAATTGCAGTCCCTGAAGAATTATGAAGTGTGGAACACGTATAAGGTTTCAAATACTCCACAGTAATTTACATCAACTGGAAACAAACAAAACCTACCTCGGCATCTCTCTGTGCCCATCGACAACGATACTGGGCTAAAAGCTGATCGGTCTGATGGAGAGATACCGACTTTGCGTCCAACAAGCCTTGGAGGTGCCTTTCCTTGACCTGCATTCAGAATCGTAATTAGTATTGTATTCCTAAGACTGCAAATACTAACAAACATCTGGGGAAATTATGCAAATACCTCAAGAGACGAAATTTTACGCTCGTACATCTCCATAACTTGGGACGGCATTACATCACGAATCTGTTTAGGATGAAGAACCGATGATGTAAAATCAATCAAAAACGAGGCTTGATGCCTACAAACGCCGTACTCACCTCCAAACCTTTTTCTATGTTATCGATGAGATTTTTGATGGACGAATTAAAATTTCCGTTATCCGTGTTATTCGCCGAGGGGCGCAGATATACAGGTTTTGGGTACATGTTTGTCATGGGTGTAATGTTAAATTGAGGAGTTGCATTTAACGAAGTTGTATTCCGAGTGTTCCACTTCTTGATGCACTCCACAAACCTGAAATTTGAATAAAGATTGTGTCAGTTAAATAACATGACATGGCATAACATACTGATAATTTTCAAGGATTTTCAAGTCACGCTGACCTGATTACTGGAAAGTTAGTGAGCTTATAGCCAAGGTGAAACACCTCCAGAAACATGGTAATGGTTTTCGCAGAACTAGAGCCAAAAGCAATCGCTAAAACGTTCATAAGTCTTGCATCCTACAAAAAGTACACAGACAATTAAACTTTCAACCATTTCAACTCGGTACACTACAATCAGCATATCAATACAAATATTTATGGTATTTATGTTGACAAATGTTAATAGTTTTAAAATTTCAATATTAGAAAACTAAAATTTGAATATTCACCTGTAAATATTGATATAGTTTATCTTCCATATCATCTACCGATCCCTTATTACTCATCATCAGTGTCAACACATATAGAATCACTTCAACGCTAGCCTCACTATAAGATCATAAAAAACAGTCATATGCAAAGTCATTATATGAAAAATAACTTGCATCTAATGAATAATATTACCTCATAATTTCGCTCAGATTGCTGGTATCCGCAGTATTCTGATTTTCCAACATAGTTTCCATCAATTTCAAGCAGATATCAGCTGTCAGATGCATGGCTACCTTTCCGGCATAATTCTTATGTGAACATAGGCGTTACAGAATGGTTAAAGATAAATTCAATGCAACTTTGCAAAACAAACTTCATTTCCCAAGCAATTTTTTCAAGAAAGTAACACATGAAAAGGATATTTTCCAAAATAGTTAGACTGGCAACAGTCTTCCGGCAAGCCTTTTCAAAGTTAACACCAGGGACTTGAAAAATAGTCGAAAGATCTTCTATAACTACGGGCAAGAGAGCATCGATGTGCTGACCAAAATCTTGTCCTTGCCCAGCAAAAGAACTGAAATCCTATGGAAATGATTTCGAAAACATTTAAAATAACGGTCAAATCAATCGTCTAAAACTCAACCACTGAAAGAATCTAACCTTTAGAAGCATCAAAAATTTGGCAGCCCAAATAGGTGTTTCCCAAAGATTATCTAGTTTCTGACGGTACCAGTGGGTGGCCACAATAAATGGTTCAAGACCAGTAGGTGCATCCTGGTACTGTTTTAAAATTAACGGAATGATGACACGGCGTAGATTATTTTCAGAAACAAGCGTCAGGATGAGTTCATAAATCTGAAATAAAGACAATATGATTTTTATGATCGGAAAATCGAATTCTGCATTTTAAGGGCTTGATTGAAATGTTGTCAACCGCATAACTTACCTTTGAGATAGTTTTTGGATGGCTGGTTGTTAGTGGCAAAGCAAAAATCTTAATGATGCAGGCATTAAAGTACTTGTAACTGAAAAATACAGCATCATAAAGATTTAGGACACAATGTAGCATCTTGTGACTTAATAAATCATAAGTACTCAAATAAAAGGGGTGGGCTTTTAGTAGTGACAACATAGCTATCGAAATGAAGTGGAATTAAACACATTTATGTCGCTTGCATGTGTTTTGTTTCTCTAGTATTATTACAGTTGCTACTAATAAAATCCCAACCTTAAAATTCAAGTAAAATGCATACATACTGTAGCAGATTCTTCTGGTTAGCTTTATTTTGCATCATATCAACCATAAGGTCAACAGCGAAGCACTGGATATCTGGTTCTTTCTGAACTAAATTGAATATTAGTTCAAATGTCTTGTGGATGTTAGCCGATTGAAAGAGCTAAGAATAAAAAAATAAAAACGACAAAAGCTTTATTTACCACATTGGCAAAAATCGAACAAATCCACAGAAACACTTTAGTGGATGTTACCTTAATTCCCGTATCTTCGTTAATTCCTACACTGGCAAATGTAGATAATGCAGCTATCGTCAGCATGCAGTCGCCTTGTTCGTTAGCAGTAATCAGATCCAAGATGCATCGATAAAAGCTCCTTTTATTTTCCTAAAGAATTATTGTGCAATGGTCTTTTAGAATTCTACTATCTCAAACGTGCCGAGTTAGCAAATTAGGGAATTAATCTTACCATGTTTTGAATCCACTTTTGAATAATTGTATTTTGTCTACAGAGATTAGCTAAAACCACCAAGCATGGCAACCTAAGCCTGTGGGGAGGACTTGATTGACTGAAAAAATAAACATTTAATTAGAAAAAGCATTTTTTCCCCCAACTATCTATACTTTGAGCAAAAATACCTTACATAACATTAAGTAAAAAAGGCAAGAGGTCATCCAAATAGCCTTCTTGATAATTGATTTTGATTTCATAAGTTGAAATTTTCATAGCCTCCAAGCACTGATATAAATGGAAAATAGTGGGGTTAATAATATGAACATCATACGTTTGCTTTATAAGAAAGGGATGGAGAAAAAAATGTACCTGCAAAATGGCAGGGTCATCTTCGTTATCTCGGTGGATGAAAAGAAATGAGGCCAAAGTTGGAGTCAAATGAAAAGTCGTTTTTAATTCCTTTTCTAATGAAGGGATTTGCACTGATAACGAGAAAAATACAAAGTCAGATTCTGAGCATTAACAATAAATAAAATTGAAAAATTATTGATAAAATCCTGGTTTTACTGTGACGTATGCCACTCAACTTACATAAATTCTGAAATAAAGTCAGGATTTTCTGTGCAATGCTGCCTTTCACTTCTGGATCGTTCAAAATGGTAATGAGACAAGATATGCATTCTGTCATCTGGAGACTGATTGTATTCACTTTGCATGCATTATTGCCTGATGTTAACCCGATAAGTATCTAAATGTAGGAAAGAAAGCATAACGAATATAAAATAATAAGAATATAGTAGGAAATAACAGTGACGAGTCAGGTATTGTACAATTTGAATATTGTAATTTATATCTGAATACTATGAACCACATTCCGATCTCGACTGGTCAATTACTTTCCACATATGTATAACTTCGATTCAATTAGCATAGAAATGTCAAATTTAGATAAAATGATGAGATGTATGCCATAACAACAATTGTAGTGCCCTGTTGAGTGTTATGAGTAGAAACAGACTGAAAAACACTGACTTGGTAGTGTCGAAATCGCGACAGTTGGTCGCCCTAGGTAAAATCCACACATAAAAGCGTTCACCTCAAGGACTGGGGATCTTTGATCTGACTATTTTTACAAGCACACGAAATGCTAATTCACACATTTGCATTGCTAATACGAACAGTGAACATACTTCGAGCTGCTTTTGTAGATGCGATGTGGCGCTTGCATCATATTGCTTGTTGATATACTGCTCAGCAGCACTGATGAAATGTTTTAAGGCACTATCCATCTCGTCAGAACTTAACCTGAAAATAAAACAAGTAAATTTCCTGCTTGCATATAAACAAAGGCATGGCTAGGGTCCAGCAAGCGCAAAATAGCATACCTACGGACATGTAAACACCATAAAATTGTAAACTGTCGATGCAGAATAACTTCGAAACCTTACTTGTTATAATTAGTCCACAAAAACTTCGCTATTTTATAAATTATACGGCAATCACCAAAACAGCACTATCGTATAGAAAGCCTAAACAGAACGTTGGATTTAAAAAGTTAAATACGCCGCCAGCCGACGGCTAAAATATCGGCTGGCGAGCCGCAAGCCGTAGGTCGTCTGCTTTATTCTGCTAAGCAGCTGATCACCCAAAATGACCCTCAGGTTCATACATTCAAAAGTCAAAGTCTGTGGTTGTTTCCTTTCGTTTTACGAATGATATTTCATCTATATTAATTAGTCATTCCATCTGCGTTGCTAGTCTGTTATTTCCACTAAAACAGCACCACGTAATGCACTGTAGTTGTTCGGTTAACGGGAAAGCAAATGGTATTGTTTTCAACTGTACGTGTTCTAAACTATCGAGATTTGGATAAAGTGGATTTCAGCTAGTACAGTAGCCTGATAAGTAAGTTTTGTATCAAAATTTCATCTTGATTTATCAATGTTTAGTACGTTAACCTACAAGGGTTTTGTAGGAAACGAAATTCGTGGTTGTAAGTTCAAAATAAACTCATGGGGAAAATCCAGATTCACTTACTAAACAAGATATTTATTTGGTGTCTGTAAACGTTCATGAAGTTTATTTTGAATTACGGAAAGTTGTAAGTTCGAAAATATATACCATGGGAAATTACAGATTCACTTACTAAACAAGATATTCATTTCGTGTATATATATACACGTTCGCCAACTAGCTATGATTAAGTTTATTTTGAACTACGTTCTTAACCTACATTTAGTCATTATATTCATTGGGGTATGCTGATGATTTTCTTGGAAACACAAGAATAATAATTTTTAGAATTCTACTGACACGATGAGTGGAACTACAGAACAACTATCACCATTTCGTGAGGGGTACATTCGGATTAACACGGTGCCAACTCATGTGATGACTTTCGGAAGTTGGGTGAAGGAAGACTCGTTATTATTAAAAGAGTGTAAAATGATTGTACTCGTTTTTCCAGGTACGTACAATAAATATGTACTATGGCAAATCGATATTCAATACTTGGTATATGGTATATAGCTATACAAGGGTTACAATTATTTATTTTTAGGCAACCCAGGAATGATTGAATTTTACAAGGACTTCATGGAAACAATATACTTTTCGTTACAAGAACAGGTGCCAGTTTGGGGTGTGTCTCATGCAGGTCATGTTAAGGTGCCATTGGAAATGAAAATTCCACCACTTAGTGGTAAGCATGCAAGTTTAGGGACGTTAACAAATTATCACTTGAAATGTGCATTTTAACTTACCTAGCCAGTTTTTCTTTATAAGGTAACGAAGACCTTTATGACCTTAGTGGACAAGTGAAACACAAGGTGTCGTTCATCGAAAGCTTCATTCCGAGCGATAAATCAGTGGTAATCATTGGCCATTCCATCGGCTGCCACATAGCCCTAGAAGTGATGAGCAGCTTCGTGGGATCCCAAGTGCTAAAGTCCATTCTCTTGTTTCCGACTATTGAAGAATTGGCTCTCAGTCCCCAAGGACAGATGGCCAAACCTTTGCTCAACTATTTCCAGTTCTTGGCGATGTTCTGCCTTCACATCCTATCTTATCTATCGGTACGAATCCAGTTCAAAATCATCAATTGGTATTTCCAGGGCAAAAAAGTTGCCGATTGTGCTATCCGTGCTAGTATGAACATCTTCGATCCAAGTTGTGCCAAGAAGTGGATGCGGATGGCCCAAGATGAAATGTACCAAGTTAAAGAAGCCGATATAAACAATATTGCCCGCCACCTCGACGATCTCATTTTTTATTACGGTGAAAATGATCATTGGTGCCCCAGGAGCTATTACGAAGTGATGAAGGAAAGATTTCCATCGGGGAACATTATTCTGTGCAACCAGGGCTATGATCATGCCTTTGTACTGGAATCCAGCAAGGAACTCGGTGTGCTTGTTGCTGGTTGGTTGCAGGATGTCCTGCAGGAATATTGGCACGATGATGCCAACGAAGAAATTGCTCAGTGATAAATCTTCAAAGAAAGTGAAACGTTAAACGTCAAATTACCTTCATAATTTTTTTAATTGGCCTTCGAGCATTCTAAACAGCAGTATTTGTAAATAAATACTTGCATTCAACCATAATTCTTCAAATGGAAAGCCTACAAATATGAAATTAAACTTGACAATTGTTAGGGCAGTTCATTCTCGTCCAAGAAATGCATTGCAAATTTTACATATTACCTCAAATTTGCACTTTGATCCTATTTCTTTTATCATGTCATGAACTTGACATTAAAAAAATAACTTTTGGAAGTGGGAAAATATCCAATTAAAGATATGCTTATTAAGTGTAATAAGCAGAATAAACTGATTGCCATTAAGTTAACTTATTTTTGAGATTGCATCAAACATTTCACACGTGTCATTAATTGTAATGTAAAAAATTAACAGCTGCAGCATGTATCGTGTTTCTCACAATTGTAAATACAAACATAAGGTAACACTGTTACTGTCGTATTAATAGACTAATTTAGTTCGCAGATTGCTTGCAGGCGCATATGGTGTCAATTTTCTATTTACACTTAACTGAAAACTGTATCAGTTACCAAGTTTGCATTTTGTTACTAAACTTTCTTGTACTTATCAATAACTTCAGGATTTCGTGTTCTTTGGCGATTATATAACTAAAAGGAAGTGTTGATCGATTATTTCCTGTTAGTTGATATTATTTGTTGCTTGAATTGTAATAAATACGTATTTTAACATTCACAAGAAACTGATAC
This sequence comes from Julus scandinavius, assembly GCA_034696685.1. Lineage (NCBI taxonomy): Eukaryota > Metazoa > Arthropoda > Diplopoda > Julida > Julidae > Julus > Julus scandinavius. Next base: position 17,523 of record JAQGAE010000570.1, on the reverse strand, counting down.
ACTTTAAAAGGGGCCCTAAACAAAATTGGCAATGCAAAAATTGTACTCGTCTTCCTGTTTTCAGAAATTATTTTAAATTTTAAGTTAAACTTGCCTAATGTTGAATGGACTTTGTCAATGCAGTAGGGGATAATGCATCGTTTATCTAAACAGGATTAAGTATGGACTTGTGGAAAATTTATTATACTTGCAGTTAAATTTTTCACAATCATACAATCTGAATATGTGCAACCAAAACTGAAATTCTAAAATCAGAAACGCTTTATTATGATGATAAAACTCGCCAAACAGTTAGCTTAGGGAGATAAAAATGCATTGGTCAAAGGCAAATGCCCTGAGCTTTGCTTCAACTCATGTGCTTGAGTCATGCCACCTTTGCACATATAAAGAATCTGGTGATTTCCATCTTTGCTTTTAGCATGCTTGCCATGCAATGCTGAAATTTGCCCTAATGCTTATATCAGTTTGAAATCACTAATGGCAGCCATTATTACTTGCATAAATCTAAAGAGTGAAAGTACAATTTGTTCACAGTTCAACGTCAGCTAATAATTTAGCATTGGGAAATATCGAATTCCAGCAGTGCAATTTAAAAAAAAAAAACTAGGGGTGTTATCCTATAAAACTGTCAATCCTCCTATGTTTTAGATACATAAAACACATTTGCAATATTGCTACATGTCAAAATTAATTAGGTTTACCCTTTGCACAATAAATAAAAGCACGTCTAAATGGTGCAAATTAAACTGTAATTATATTCAGTGAATTTCGACAATTGCATTTAATATCCGTTATATTAGGTAACACTAGCTGAAATAATTAAATAGTCTGGAGGAAGCCTTTGTTAACAGATAACAATAGAATAAAAAGCAGGATATCCCCGACCTTTATTTGTTCGTAAGTAGTAAATAAAAATTGAAAAAGGATTGCCAACAAACATAGCTGTTATTTGCATTTCATCACGAGGTAACTACTTCTTGTGATTAGGTGCCAAGAAAGGATGTGTAATTAAATCAAATAAGAATTATTGTATATCCTGTACTTTTTAATTGCATGCATTCATTTGGAAAATAATTACTAAATTGCCAGGTCTTGTCTTCAGTTACCTCTGTTAAAAATTATTGATCCAAAATTAAAGTCCTGATATACAGGGAACAATTTTTCCCTATTTCAATTTGAACTCAACACTGAGTTTAAATCGAAATAGCTGTTTTGTTTGTACGTTTGATGCCTATATTTGTGCAAAATAGGATTTACTTTTAATTTAAAAACAAAAAAGTTATGAATTTATGAAAAAGGTTCACATTTTTGTGTGCCCACCCCTGTATATTCGTAAAGGAAAGTAAAGATCGAAAACAATTAATATAAAACGATAACGATGTGGTATAAATCGGTTTTTCCCAAGACATATGTACCTAAACATTACTAATGGATTCATTATATACTACATGTTACTTTGTTTTCCAGACACCTGACATTTCATAAAACATGGGGATAATTTTATTGCTGAATCGTTGGGAAAAAAATTAAAACCATGACGAGTAAAAATATGAAATCAAATATTTGGATAAATTTTTATTTTCGCAAGAATTTAAATTTGTTATCCAGCAGTAAGTGGAAGTTGAAGTAAAAAGATGCGACTATTTGGAAAATGCAATGCAAAGGCCCATACACAACCAGAGGGTCCTAAACCGGACTAATTAATGCTAAACTTGAAAGTTTATTTTTCAATAATTTTTCAAGCCTAGTTTCCATGCCTAATCCTAGTCCAGCCTCCATACAAATTTTGCCTTTAGAATTACTCTTCACAAGGTCTATTGAAGTTTGAACAATACTTTCTGGTCAAGGTTAACAATTTGCCAAAAATAGAATAAATAGAATGGTTTAGTTTACAGAAAATTAAACTAGTTTTTCAAAAAGTACACCACAAATAAGGGAAAGCGTGTGAACTAATTCAACATTAATTACTAATAAAAAATCAAATGATGGCTTACTTAATGAATTTTGGTGCATTTGTAATTTTTTTTTCAGAAATATATATACCACATAAAAAAACCCGAAAAACAATGATTTCATGAAAAACTAAAACACAGACGATGTCATTTTAATTTGTAGGCTAATAAAAAACCCTCACTATATAACTTTCATAAATTGGTAATTTCCATATATATATATATATGTATATATATTGACCATTTCTTCTAAAATTTTTAAAATTTCTTGAAAACTATATTTAACAGTTAATGTTATCAATTCATGCATAAAATAGATAAAAACAGGGATTTTCTGTATTATTATCCACGAAACTCTATTTACTATTGCTTTTTAAAAATGTTAAAGCCTCTGAAGTTGAAATTACTGTTTAGTGGCATAATTTGCATGGTCAAGGAATGGATTTCAGCCTCTGATCAGCTGAAAACCGATGAAATCCATTCCGTGACCATACTATTTCTTTCATCAAAAATAAACCTGACATTTTCTCATGAGTACCCCACGAGTACAACCGAAACATATTTAAAAATATATATTTAACAAAAAAAGTAAAAATATTCAAAAACTTATGTTCATTTTGGTTCTAGAGGGCGCTGATGTAATGTATCAGAATTCTGGTGCACGACAGTACAAGATGGCGAGCAGCTGTGAATGACTTCGATGCATTTCATCATTTCACCGTGATTTACGTCCACGGCTCGACGCACAAAGCATTTTATGCTGCTACATGTGGACATGAACTTTGTATTGTATCATATATCATGGTTTTAAATGGACAAGGCCCCAGATTGTGAAATACTTCAACATTTTGGATAAGTCACCGACTCTGGATCCAAGCAAACATGTGTTTTAAATGTGGAAATAGAGCTTGTGTTTTTCGTTGGAGGACTTGGCTGGGACCATGTGTTATGGTATTTTACATAATTGTGCTGGTTATCGTGCTGCCTTTTTTAGTAATACGCTTGCAGTCGTCTGGGGCCCATCCTCACGACAAAGCCTGGTTCATCGGAGGTATATTCGTCCTGCTGACTTTGCCATTGTCCTTCTGGGGAATTGTACAACATCTAGTGCACTTTTCGAAACCCCACTTACAGAAGCATGTCATCAGGTAAGAATTGGCTACAACAGTTTGACAGTTACACTATCATACAACCAAATACTGTATAGCAAGAAAGAATTACGTAAACATGTGACTGTAAGTATGTAAATAGGTTATGCTCGAACGATAAACACAGAGCCAATAAACTCGAAATATCCGTTTAAAGAGGTGATGTTTATCATAAATCAGATTGTTATCGTAAAAAATAGAGTATCTATCCATGCTGCAGATAACAACAATTTGGTATATTAAATTATATTAAAAGTTCAATCAAAATCAGTGGCCTGTTTATGACCATTCATCTGGAAAGGACATTTGCTGATGGTCACAAAAATAACATGTTACATCCCAATTCCATTACACACAAAAACAAAAAATGCAGCTATCAAGTAATGGAAATCCAGAATATAAATAACCCCAAAAAAGTTAACACGTATATTCCAGGACTTGCAAATGTTCCATCAGCAATTTACATATTACTGAAATGACTCGTGATAATAAGAAAAGACATCCTTTATCCAAATAAAGTTCCCAAAAAGTTACAGCATACGACCTCGCACATATTCTAATTTTAAAAAAGGTGCATAAAACAATGATTCTAAAAATAGAATAATTTTGTTTTATAGCCTACACCTTAATCTGTTTAATTATTGATTACGTGCTTGTTAATTAAAGCATCACTAACTTTTAATGGTGACATTATTAGTGGGCTAACTTTATCTACATGCGAGATAAAATATTATTTGGTGCCATCTTCCTTAGTAAGCTTCCTAAATGCATTATATATATATTTATATATACAAGATCACATTCCATTTTCATGGTTTGTCACAGTTGCCGGAATTAAATTGCTAGACAACTAACGTTACAAAATGGTCCTATTGTTTATGACCCGTCAGTAGTTGAAAATTTTCAAATCGCTACATAATATTCAGATACAAAGCCTAAAATGTAATTATTTTTTCTCCAGGATTTTGTGGATGGTTCCAATTTATGCCTTAAACTCAGTAAGTGAAATCAATTTGCATTCGTTTCATTTTTGGCTTTGAAGCATGTCCAAAAGATCATGTTACGACTTATTTTTAGTGGCTGGGGCTATGGTTTCCTGAAGCTGCCATCTACTTAGACACCTGTAGAGAATGCTACGAAGCATATGTCATTTATAACTTCATGATATTTCTTCTCAACTATTTGCACATTGAGATGGGCCTTGAAGAAGAACTTGGCAGAAAGCCACCTGTGAAACACTTTTGCCCGCTGTGCTGCTTAGCACCTTGGGAGATGGGAAGGTATAGTAACACCTAACAGAAACTGGAAACTTATTATCATTGCCAAAGTTATTAGTTGAAGAAAGCACTTATGTGGCCTGAGGCTGCCAACGGCAATAAAATTGCACACAAATTTTGTCATTGTTGTTCAGGGGTGTTGCCAGAGGAAAAAACTTGTCATCAGATTTAATTAACCAATTTTCAGAACTGCACATTAATTACCTTTGACATTTAAAAAAATGGGTTTTCCTGTTCAAAGAATTTCTGGTGGATACATGTCATGTATGCCCTTATATGGCAATGCCAAAATGTTACTCATGTTTGTTGTTGTTCCGACACTGATATTTTTGTAAAATGTTAAAAAAAGTTGTTAGTATTGTTTCTTGCTTTCTAGAACTTTAATTGACCGCTGCAGATTTGGAATTTTACAGTACACGGTGGTCCGTCCCATCACCACAGTTATTGCCTTGTGAGCAAACTTTTCAAATTCATATCATTCCAAATATAAATCTGCACGTAATCAAATAAGCGCAACTTCTCCACTATTTTTTTTTACAGAATATGCGAAATAGTTCATGTATATGGCGAAGGAGAATTCACCCCCAAAAATGCATATCCATATCTTCTGATTATCAATAACATCTCCCAGTTTGTAAGTTCTTATAGGTTTCCCATTGATTTTTGCGCCAAATAGTACAGCTATAAAAGGACAAGTTTGGATTATTTTCTAGGTGGCCATGTACAGTCTTATATTCTTCTACAAAGCACATGCGACAGAGTTAGCACCAATGAACCCATTAGCAAAATTCCTCTGTATAAAGGCAGTTGTCTTTTTCTCCTTCTTGTGAGTAATTTACTGCTACGAGTTTCTCGACAAATACACTTTTGTAAATTTGCTACAAAACGAATGACCGCAACCCATATTTGTTTGCAGCCAATCTGTGATCATTGCAATATTAGTAAACACGGGAGTGATTTCTGAATCATTCACAACAAAGGATGACAAAGTGATCAAGGCAGTTGCAAGCAGTTTGCAGGTATGATGACCATATATACAAATTCTCAGGTCGTGTAAGCTCAAATCCAAAAACACAAGTTGTCGGCTAATATTATCCGTAGGATTAGTTAAGCAGAGTTGACTCGACAAACTGTGAGAACTCGAGTTATGTTAACCGTCATGTTTCACGCAATGAGTTTCGTTTCAGGATTTTCTAATTTGCATCGAAATGTTCCTAGCCGCGCTAGCCCATCTCTATGCTTTTAATTACAAACCTTACGTCGACCCAGACAACGAACCGGCTCCATGTTGGGAGTCGTTCGTGTCCATGTGGGACGTGTCAGATGTAAGGCAAGATGTATCCGATCATATCAGAGGCTTTGGTAAGTTTAACGGTAGATTGCACATGCATGTGTAGTACTCTAGAATACAATAATGTAGTCTGCTTGGACATTGTTCTGTTTTGGTGTTTTGCAATGCTGACTAGCGTTTCACAAATAGACATCACCCAGCTGCAGTAGTTTTACTTAGTGCTTGTTTAGCTTTAAATATGTAATAGTAACTAACCATCATCCATAACAATAAATCAGGCATTTTCTCCAATGGAAAAGAACACTTTGAAACCACAATTTTGGCTGTGACATTGCTCAAAAATGTACTCCGTAGCACATAGGGCTACTCGGAGGCACAATCTAAACCTGCAATAGTTCCTTAGTTTTATAGTTTAATAGAAATGTTTTCCTGCGGCAACTTCATAACGAGTTTCGGCTAGTTTACTAATCAAATATGCACCATTCCACTCGAAGCACATGAAATTATGGTTACCTCTTCGTCTGACCTTTGTATACGATGTTATAGTGTGTGCTCGACTACACTCAAATTGTACGTGGAATACGAATTGCCTGTCAAAGTCCAAGTTTGCATCAATGTTTGTCTAAATGTTTTTTGAAATTTCCAGACTGCGAGTCTATTGAAAGTTCTGAGTTTTTAAAAAATTGATATTTGGCTTCATAACGGCACATTCAACCCAAATTCACGTCCCCGAAAATCTAGGTTCATCCGTACAGAGGTCAGTGGTAAGGCAGAAACCGACCCCAGTCACTAGTCCTGACGAACGCACCTGCCTCTTGCAGCCAGAGCAGCGAGAAACAAACGAGTCAAGACAGAGCCTCACACGGGCTCCACAGCAGCCATCGTCCACGACAATTCAGTCGAACAGCCCAGCGAAACAACAATCGACTCCAACGGACCATTCGACCAGCGACTCTGATGATGAAGGAAAGTTTGTACATGGCAGCGGACCGATGGAAAGAAGCTTAATTGATTTTTCTTCCGACGTTAATTGCTGATAAAACAATTAGTTGTAAAATAACCGATTCATCGCCTTCACCGCAGCATTTCACGGCCTTTGGGACTCACGAAGGTTGATTAGAAAAAGTTATCTTGATCACTTTTCTGGTTTTTAGAAAATCAGATGCTATCGGCATTTACTACTCGCTGCTATAAAACATGTACAACATTCCGTTGCTTTTGAACATGTGAAAAGTGTGTTAAAAATGTTTGCGCTTCCGCACGTCAGCCATCGGCAAATGTGCTTTTCAGCATTGTAAATATTTGTTAGAAACCGCCGATTAGAACATGAAACCACGTTTGCAATTTCATATTTTGTAAAAGTTTTTGTTTGCTATAGGACTGATAATAAATGCACTATTTCATTAAATCGCCTTTGTATACAATATGACATATAAACCACAATCTCTTGGAAAGTTTAGGCTGACATTGGTAATTGATATCACTGTTTCCGTGATATTGTTAATGACCACATGCTGACATGTGTTTATCAAATGGTTCATCGACCAGGCTCCGGAATGAGGGTTGGTCGTCAAACTAAGCATCAGCAAGTGATTGGCTGTTCTGGATATGGGGTTGTCAAAGAACAGATTCAAGTGCTCTTAGGTTTAGAATATTTAAAATCTTAGCCAGTGTAATAATCCCTAACAAACCTTTGATAGGAGCGTGGGAGGGAATGCCGCGACATTAATTGCACAATTTATAACTTATTTAAAAGAATTCCAAATAAATCTTGACAAAGTCAGAAAGTGCTAACTATTATCCTTGAAAATGTCATTAAACTGACTTGACAAGTATGAAGCATAACCAAGTAGAATTAGGTTCAAGGTTTGTGTTTACCAGCAAAGCCAACCACACTGAAAGGGTGGAGACTGATAAGCCATCACCATAGTGAAGGAACTGGCATGTGATAAAAATAAATATAGGGAAAGGAAGCGCCATTTTGCTTCTGAAAGAGATATGAGGCCATTTTCAGAAGCAGAAAGATAAACCTGGAGGATTTCGTGGAAGAGGGCGAAAATGTGCTTCAAATGTGGCTGTGCCACACTTTACTATGTCTTCCAGACAGCAATTGCCGTGCTGCTTCCATTCGTGTTCTTCTCGATGCACAACGGGCCCGGTTCGATCGGAATACATGTTCACGACTGGAGAAAAACTGAGCTATTTTTCTCAAATGGATTATTTTTTGCTGCTGGAATATCAGTCCTGGTGACATTACCACTGGCATTACTGGGAATAACTCAACACTGGCTGCACTGTGATAAACCTCATTTACAGAGGCCTATACAAAGGTAAACATTTCAAAACCAGGTAGTATAAATAAACGTTTCAATCTATCTCATAACCTATCACGCCACCAATGCTATCCTTTTTCAGGATTCTATGGATTGTGCCTATCTGGACCGCAACTTCGGTAATCACATATCAAATATAAAATTTGTTCAGAACTCCAGAAATGTGCCCAAAATGAGCAAAAGCAGGAAAAGAACAATGCATTGATGTTTGCCATAAAGTTTGAACCACTATCTTAGCTCATAGAGATAAGTGCAAAATCCAGTTTGCCCAACTTATTAACGGCACTAAAAATGTTTGTTTGTTGTAGTGGATCGGCTTATGGCTTCCCGATTATGCCATTACCTTAGACACGCTCCGAGAATGTTACGAGGCATATGTCATCTACCAATTTCTGGTACTTATGCACAACTACATGATTTACGAGTTGGACCTGGACGAGGAACTTAAACGGCAGCCCCCTGTACCACATTTACTTTTTCTCAAACGCATATTTCCACCATGGTTTAAGGGAAGGTATTCAAAGTTGTTGTATTTTTGTTACAAACTGTCAACTGCAGATATTTGTAAGTTTTCACCATGCATACCATTATTTCTCAGAATCATGGCACAGTACTGCAAGTATGGAATCCTGCAGTATGTGGTGGTAAGGATCGTCACTGTGATTATTGCCCTGTGAGTATGCTAAAATGCATGTAGAATACGAGGGTGTTTTTAGTACACAATAATTTCCAAATAAAAAAATATTCAGCGAGCTATTAATAATACTGCAATAATTTCATTCAACAGCAACTGTGAAATGAAGAACGTATACAAATACGCAAACCACGTACTTCTCCTGCTCAACATGACTTCCAAAGGGGCAAGTTAAATTTTACGCAATTAGATAACTGGAGTTTCAAAATGAAAAACTAGCTCTAATTAACGCAATCTTGTGGCAGGTTGTAGTGTATTGCTTAGTATTCTTTTATTTGGCTCACTTGGTTGAGTTGGAACCAATGAGACCGCTTCCAAAGCTCATATGCATCAAATTCCTGGTATTTTTCTCATTTCTGTAAGTCCGACACTTTATAAAATATGGAAGAAAGAAATTATTGGCATGTGTAAGTGATAAAACTTAACTTTGTTTCAGAATTAACCTCACGATTTTGATATTACTGCAAACTGGTTGCATTCATCAAATAATTACTATAAGGACAGAAGATCTCAAAGCAGCCAGCAATTTTCACGTAAGTGAGAATCTATTCGCTTTCCAAACTTAAACTTATGAATTTTAATTCCTGAAATATTCTTTTCTAATTTCCGTGCAGGATATTTTAATGTGTGCTGAGATGTTGGTGGCAGTGATAGCCTTTCACTGCAACTTTAATTACCAAACATATGTGAATAGCGCTAATGGTCAGCGACTTGAAAGCGGCAATAGCGGACGGGATGTGACAGGTAGTCCCCCAGTTTCTAAATCTACTAAACTTAACTCACACGTTAAAGAATTAAGTAGTTCACGTACTCAAATCTTGGCCATGTCGGATATGGAGTAATGTTACTCGTCTTTATGTCCGTAACTCGTTGATGTTTTGTATACGCATTGTGATATTCAACTGAAATGTAGTGTATCTTAGGCATTCTCATTCATGTTATTAACACACTTGTGCCATATTTTCATCTCCATGATCAATAGTTACTTAACATAGTTTTTGCATGCTTAACATACTATCTTATCCTATTGCAAAAACTATAGGTGATGAGAATACTCCACTATTATCGCCACATGCACAACTAGATGGCTTCTGTAATCCTCACTGCTATAGATCTATAGTCGATTCATGACATTTCCATTATATGCAGAATTAAATATCTATACCGTCGAACCTCGATTACCCGAGTTAATATAGACAGAGTCGACTTGGGATAATATGGATGGCTGCGGCCATTCAAAATAATAAGAAAATTTCTTAAATTTGTGCTGTATTTTATCAATTTTGAACTTTTAATGTTAAAAGTATGAAAAAATATACATTTGTAGTGGTGGTGGGAAGGAGATTTTCCGCCAAGTGGTTTTGCATTAGGAAATGTACAAGTATTTATTACAAGGCATGACTAATGTAAACTAAAATGGATACATTAAATCTTAAAATTTTTTTTAGAAAAGTCCTTTAGGTTTTTTTAAAGTTATGGTACGCATATTTTTAATTAACTTCAACTCGGATAATCGGGGTTCAATTGTAATTGTAATTTAGACTTCATTTTATATTGTTAAGAAAAAGATCTGATTACTATAACCTCGTTAACAAAACCCAATTTTTATACATAAAATATTTCTTATGAGACATGGCTCTGTATTCGGGGTTTTTTTTTATGTCTGTACATTTATACAGAAATAAATTGTGCATAGTTTATCTGTAAAGAAGGTTTTGAAAGTCCTGTTACATTATCCCTTCCATTTCAGAAAAGCATGAGTCCTCACCTTACCAACCACTAATTGAGGACGTAGATGAGCCGCTTCTAACTTACATCTACTGACCAATGTACCCAGCATGCTTACTAAATCCAGCATTGATTAGGAAATCTAACAGCGGGTTCGATCAAATCAAGTGTTTCATGTTTGAATGATTTTAATTTTCTAAATGTGCAATTATTCGAGCATGTAGCCTCGTTTAAAAACATTATAAAGCAGATTTCATTTTTTGCACCATAAAATTGCAACACGCACAACACGGCACAGTGGCCAATTAAAGTTTCAAAAAATCGTCTTAACAATTGGAAAATATGTAACATTCTATGTAATAAACGTAGCAATTCGCTTACCATGTTTGCATTGACCGGGTCTTAAGTAGTCGATTCACAGTAGTCCTTCACAGTTCTGGCATCGTTCTAGCACTGACATCCTTAGTCGACCGTTTTTGAACTGCACCTTAAACTCCACCGTTTGTCCTTCTTCAACCAAAAGTTCACGGTTAAGCACAATGGCTGCCTGGTGCCAGTGAGTGCTGCTGTCCGCGGTAGACACGACATTATCTTCGCTCATTTGAAGTTCGAACCAGTAAGCAATTGCAGTTAGTTTGCCCGACGTTTTGATTTTGGCGGTGCTCACACAAACTTGGTCAGCGAAGGATGGCACGGGCGAGTTATTTTCGTCATCATCGACCTCGCTTGCAAAACTGGCAAGATCCAGCTCCAGCACTGGGCCAGGATCGGACAGTTGCGTATGAGGTAGCGTACTTAAATCGAGGCTTTGATGTTGCGAGACCTAAATAACAATAAATTAGTCGAGAACATATCGAGTAATATTCTCAAAGAAAACCTCCAGAAGCATTCCTCTGACTTTGTAGATATAGCCGTTCGAGTTTCGAGAAGATAGTCGATTTTTAAATTTAATATGTACGTACCCTATAAGCATTTATGTGACCGGCTATTTTAAAACCGAGCGTTTTTGCATCGCCGGTCACGTAGTTACGTTCTGCCAAAGTGTCGCTCTCTACGAGCACTGCCACACACGTGACTTTGGACGGAATTATTAAAAACGGCTGCGTCATAGCATATTCTCTGAAATGAAAAGCAATAGTTGTCGCAGTTTTAACTGGAATTTTTGTTAATTCGGTCTTGTAATAAATCTCTAATTAATAATTACCTCAAAAGTGTTATTTTGCCTATGACTTCAGGATTGATAATACCACAACGGTCCACAATATCAGTTACCAAAATGCCGTAAGAGAGTGTAGCACTTATGATGCTTTCTTCCAATATAAAACTGAGTCTGTCAGTGTCCAAACCTTCGTAATCCGCGATATTTAAAATAATTTCGGTATCACACTCCTTGTACACAAGGCCGACGCGATCAGCACCAAGGTTTAAGGCGTGAACAAGAAGCAATGGAGTAGTGCTGCTGAGTATCACATTGGCGGGGGCATTGCCATTGTTGATGCACGAATTTAAGGCATTGTAAAAGCTACCTTGGTAAGTGACATCGTTTAGAATGCGCAAATTGTTGCTTGGCATGAGCGCAACGTGTGACAAATTCATTTGCGACGAAATGTTAGTGCTGGGGAAACAGAGAGTCAACCTCAAACAAGCATCGTAAGCCACCCGAAGCTTCAACACCGAGCCGTCAACTACCTTCGCTTCTAGAACAAATAATGCTTAGATAAATTTTTTGTCATACAGCTCTGGAATTTAAATCAATACCAATTTCCAACAAAAAATACCAAAAAAAAAAAAAACTATTTAAATACACGCACCGTCCTGCAAAGCGTGTACAGACGGATAGATGGCCTGTTCCCAGCAATTCCTGCTGTCTGGATCCGTGGAAATAGTGGTCACATCATCGAGATGAAGATCAAACCATACTGCATAAGCATCGACGTATCCCTTATCACAGCAAGTGATGTCATAGTGCAGCGTTTGCCCATCCACCAAATTATTTAAAGACTAAATAAATAAAATAGCATCTTAAAAACGCTTGAACAGAGGCGTTTAACGAGACAAGCGAGAACTGCTAGCTCCATTTCCATACTTCAAGCCTGTTAAAGTCAACTTCTAAAATCTTTATTGGCACAGCCAATTTTCGATATCCACCTCTTATTTCTGAGAGTCGTTCTGTAGAGTAGGGATCATCGTCACTCTGAATCATCAGCAACGTATTACTTGCCAAATGAAAGCGGTTTGTTTCAGATTTGATTAACCTGCAATTAATAAGTTATTCTTACTACCGATTATGCCGAAAGAATATTGATAAAAAATACGAGCAGCCGTCGTCTTACGGGAAGCCGATGGAGAAATTATTTAAAGTGCATATGGTATATCCTCGCTATAAATAAACTATGTACCGTGTTTGCTGTCGTATCTTCTCGCATTCGATTGGGCAAGCCCAAACGGTTGCAGCAGCTGGTATAACTTTTCCTCCAATTGACTCCGTGCACCCGACTTGCATTAGTGGCGGAATTAACAGTTCCTTCCAGGCATGAATTAATGTATCAATGATCCCCTCACCAAACAGAGCTGAATCAAACGTTTCTGTTATCACGAGTGACACCCTATACCATAAAAAGCGAAGATTAGAATTGTCTTAAAATCGAATGGCTCACGGAGGAATGCAACAGACAAACAAACCTTTCCGGAATGTTTTTTGGTATTAGGAGGTCGGTAGACTGAGCGTGCATCAGATGAACTCTGTCTTGCATGGAATTTGAGGCAAGAACTTTGGTTGCAATGATGTGCATTGCTTTTGACATTTCACAGGCGTACACAGATGTTGCATTGGCGGCCACTGCAAACATGCTAACATTTAAATATTAATCATGTATTAGCCAAATGCAAGAACAACAGCTTCACAAGCAACAGCAACGGCTTCGATATTACGATAGCAGCCATTATCGCTACAGTTTAGCTTCAGCAAATCGAGTATGTATTGATAACTTTTCTTATTTTTATTCTTATAATATTGACATATGAATATGGTTTTAAAACGGTGTCTATATTCATCCAAACATTACAGCGACAGTGATAAATCGACAAAAAAAACTAAAAAAAACTTGCCTTAAGATTCCGGTTCCAGCACCAATGTCTAAAACCTTTTGATGTCCCTTGGCAATGGCTCTTGTAATGGCACTCTGAAAGGATTGGTTGCGAGTGGTGCAATTCAACATTGAAAAATGCCATCTCTCCACTAAAGCACTCGCAACGTCATCCAAATAATCTTTGGTGGATTCCGAAGTAGAATCCTCAATAGCCAGGGAAAAGTAGACGGCTGCTTCGTCAATAAACCCCAACCTGTGAAATAAAGGCCCATCACCAAGTGGAAACACACTGATGACATCCGGAAATAAAGGAGGAATTCCTCTTTAATAGGCTACCCTATTCCAGTCCAACACCTCTTTAAAGTGAATAAGCCCCTTTGAGCAATTAAAAAACTGAGTAGCTCAGATGTCCACTTTTGGAGCATATGATGTAATCATCTTGAAAAGCATTGTTCAAGATTCATTACCACTGAAAGTGCTGAATTGGAACAAGGTTGGAAAACAATTGAAATACAGTAGAACATCTCTTATCCATCCTCGTTAAGCAAAAGAGCCGCTAATATGGTGTTAGTAATATATTATTTATAATATACACTTGGCAACCGATTTAATATATTATTTATATACTATCAAGGCCATATATATGAGGGGGGGGAAATATTGGGGATAGATCCCCCCCCCCAAAAAAAAAATCCAATAATTTTACAAATTTCAACCCGAATCCGCCAATTTTCCTTACAAAACAGCTGGTTAAGACAGAGCGGGATAACAGGAAGCCGCTTAAGAGGGGTTCTACTGTAACTAAGCTATGGATTAAAGAATACTTCATCGCATTTATTTTTCTATCAAATTTATTCCCAAGAAAATACATAGAAAATCTTCCATTAAGCTTGAAATCAATCTGCAATTATGAGCAGACTTTTATTACATTTAAAACTCCATCAACGTATTAAAATAATAAGCTGAATTTCAGAAAGTCTATGCACAAGATAGAAATTAAATAGTTGAATCCAGAACGATTTTTAAAAGTTCCACCTAAACATTTGGTCGGATAGTCTGTCTAACCTGAGCATCTAAAAAGGGTCTTCGGCATGAAAAGAAACCTTTGTAATGTTTTGTCACAATGCAACAGAAGGCAGGGTAACTGTTCGTACTTCTAGGCAAACATCCGTAAACGCTTGTTGCATTTGAAAGCGCGTTTGGAGATCATCAAACCAGCTTTGAATAACTGTTTTGAAATCGTCCGCAAGACATTCAGGAACACTGAACGAGTATAAAGTGTGCGCACTTGACAATTTCCGTGTCAGATTACCCACAGTTGGGTAGAGCGGTTTTGCAGTGACACTAAACACGCGCAAAGGATTCATGGCCAAGCAGCTATCGTTGCCAGTTTCCAGACTGGAATCGTACCAGTAAACGATAGGATAATTTAACAGAGCACCAAACAGTGTAGAAACGTTACACGATGGCTCAAATTCCGACCGTATTAACTCCGTATGAATGTTTCCATTTTCCAGAACAGAATTCGCTGGGATCTGAAG
This sequence comes from Julus scandinavius, assembly GCA_034696685.1. Classification (NCBI taxonomy): domain Eukaryota; kingdom Metazoa; phylum Arthropoda; class Diplopoda; order Julida; family Julidae; genus Julus; species Julus scandinavius. The sequence continues at coordinate 2,470 of JAQGAE010000570.1, read as the reverse complement.
CTGCTTCACCACTTGCGCCAAGTGTTTTTGCACGAGTTTAACAGCCTCCATGGACGCACATTTTGGATTTTTCAGCGACTTGGATACATCAATAAGAGGGAAGTACAAATCCCGTTTTATAACCAAGTACTCCTCTGTGTTTGATACCGATAAGACAAACACGTCTTCTCCGACAAGCAGCACGTGGAGATCCGCACGGAGTATATTTGCAGTTTTTATGTCGCATATAAACTCGTGTATGGTTTCCACAGGCGAAATAAATTCGTCCCACAGATAGGAAGGCTTCAGGCCACTTTCGACTGCACAAATATTGCACACAATGGAGCGAACATGTTTCATTGCCTTGGTCCCAAAATGAAGCACTATAAAGGCCTCCCATGTAGATGGTGTATCTGATGTAACTGCTCTCATGTTGCCGTTTTTATTAAGCCTTATTTCTAACAAAACGTTGAATAAAATTAAACCTATAGCACATACTATGTACCACATGCTAGTTTTGCAAAAAAAACAACGCATGCATTAAAATATTCAAAAACAATAGCTTTACAAAAATCACTAATAATTGTCTATTGGTAATTCTAAAGATGCCTATAACACACTTTCATTTATAGTGTGCTTACAACATACATACATACTTATGAAATAAACAACTATTAGAAATGCAATCTGCAGTAACTCACCTAAATAAATGTGCCCCAAAATTACTTTGCACCGCTTCATTAGGAAGCAATTCCAAAGCTTGCTCGTAACACTTAAAAAGATCCGTAATTTTTTTCTTTTTCTCCAATTCTTGACCCCATTGCGCTAAAATGAAACGACAAGTTGTTAATAACAAATTCTACAAATGGGTCTGTTACAATGATATTCATTTAATTCAATATGTATATTGAAACTGTATCTACGGTAGACCCTCGCTATGGTGCGGGTTTGGGAAGGTATTGTAGACCCACATTATTTTCTATACGAGTGAATTACCAGGCCCCACGTGTCATGTCTGAATTCATGGTAAAGCAAGGGTCTACTACTTGTCAGTGAAGCCAAAGAGTCCGCAAATGGTAAACTCCTTACTTTCCACTAAAAAACTTCGTACACACGGTCACGAAGGATCCACAGATTGTTACGTGTTTAAGGGTTGGTCAAACGAAAAGTTTTACATTTTAAAACCCGACCAGGAACGTTTCACACCTGTTGGGACTGTTGACGTTGGCGTCACATTAGATAGTTGTGTGCATATGTTCACGTATTTGACTATTGAACCCAAACATGTTTAACAACGTTAAAACCGACAGTGAACGCCGGCGTGTCTGATCATTCTTCACATCCGACTTCTCGACAACAGATGCCGAATATTTAAGTCGTAAGAGCTAGACGTATACACTATGCAATGCAGGAAACGTTAGTTTATCTGCATATATCATAATTGAGCTTATTAAATCGATATCGATTTGTATGCCTAAAGGGTCAATTTACAGTTCAGTTAAAGAAAGTTATCGTTCCTTTTCCCCACATATTGTCTTTTCGTAGAATTTTGTTGAAGCATTTACACATGTGCAGCACAGCGCTGTTTTCCCACTAGTTTTAATGGTTTTGACAATGTCTTGTGTGTAAATGTGTCGTGTATCTTCGTGGTTTAATTATGGAATAATATTATTTTTATATTGAAACAAAACACAAGTAGGATCAGACTGAAATACCATAGACAGAATCAGTGATATTTGTATTTTAGCGCCTTTAATTCATGGATGTGCTTCATTGTGTGAAACGAAAAATTCTGGGATTGCATAACCTTAGAAAGCAATACTGCATAAGTTATTGTTCAACAGGAATTCATGGACTAAACATACAAACCTAGTGCAAATACGAAATCCTCCTGAATTTTGGGATCACTCAAATAGATGGGACTCAACCGTAACACCACCAAAAAATGTGCAAAGGCACGACCGTAATTCCTGGTGTTTAAATAAATTCGCGCTTGCTGGAGCGATCGGGCGATTACCTCACTGGGAGTGGCCTTTTGCATATTTACGGCTCTGAAATAAGAAAATATTTAGTTAGATAAGTTCTAAAAACATTCGAAATTATCAAAAGTATCGGTTTACTTTTTTGAGATTTGATGTCCCCGCACGAAGACCAGAAAGCGTGAGCACCCTTGGGGAAAGTTGGGAAGCGAATGCACAAGTCACAAAAACAATGAACAACAACAAAATGGTGCGACATGACACGTGTACAATAAGGGTGGCTCATAATATTCGAAGAAAAACAATTACCATAAGTAACATATCCGGATTTGTATTACCAATTACTGTAATAATTAACATTAATGGTACTACCCAATCTGTAATGACAGCATTTCTGGAAGACCCTCTCAGCATTGTAAAAGCGCCGTCTCGTGGACTGAACTGAACTGAACTGAAGTGTAGCAAATCCTTTATGACGGACCCTCCATAGGAGGCGCTACCATAGCCAGAGC